>VWYE01022285.1:14461-36480 GCA_013398995.1 Alaudala cheleensis | reverse complement strand
TGGGGGGACACACGGGGGGTGAGGGACGGGAAGGAAGACGGACACGGTGTGTCCCGGGATAGAAATGTGGGTGGGACACGGTGTGTCCTGGGACGGGCACCGGCTGCGGTGTGCTCCAGGACACACGTGGGGAAGGAGATGGAGTCTGGGTGTTGCATTTTGTGGTCCTTTGGGTGCAGAGCAGTGGGTGCTGCCCTGGGAACAGTGGTTTGGGTGATGCTGTCTTTCAGGGCTACCTTCTGTGGAGACACGGTGTCACTGGGTGGTGGCTCAGGGCTTGGGTAGCTCTCACTCCTCAGTGTCCCGTGTCCCCTGCCGCTGGAGGGACTGGAGGGAGCTCCTTGGCAGGTGCCGGGGCTGGGGGTGCCTGTGACAAGGGATGGGGCAGGATGGGGCATCTCCAGGTCTCTCCCAGGATAAGGGGTCCCTCAGGCACTTGCCCCATCACCCAGCTCCCAGAGCTGCTCCCTTAGGAACTAGACCCCCCCGCCCCCCCACTTCCTGAGGAGGGGGCCAGGTGTGCCCACTGACCCACGGGGCTGGCCCGTGCCCAGGTAAGCACTCTCACTCCATGCTAGCCCCACAGCAGCGCCTCATGCCTGCCCAGGCCCTGCAGCCCCTCCACACACCCCCACTGGCACCAACTGAGTAGGATGAGGGCAGACAGGGATACTTTTGACTCAGAATGCCCGGGAAAGGGATACAGCATCCCCCGTGGGGTCTGCAGGCCTGTGCCGGTGGGCTGGTGTGGTGGGAGCTGGGCTGTTCCCGTGGGAGCGGGCTGCCGTGCTAATAAGGCTTCACTAATGAGCTGGCACTGAGCCCAGACCTGGGGCCGGCGGAGGGGAGCGAGGGACCAGGGCTGGTGGGGCTCACCCCCACTCCATGCTGTGCTGTGGCTGAGGGCTGGGGGGCTGGCCCTAAGGGCACTGGGGGCACCTGCTGCCCTGGCACCAGGCACAAGATACGCCAGCACCACTTCCCTGGAGCCCTGCTTCCAGAGCAGCCCCACTCTCCAGGGATACTACTGCCATGGTACTTGCTGGGGTTCCTGCACCCACATATCCCACTCCTCAGGAGTCCCACTCCCCAGGGCCTTGCTCCCACATGTGTTCCATTGTCCTGGGGATCCTGCTCTCACAGGTGTCCTGCTCCCCAGGGATCCCACTCCCTTGGGGTCCTATTTCCCCAGATTCTTATTCTCACAGGGGCCCCACTCCCATAGGGGTCCCTGCACATCTGTGTCTGTGTGTCTGTGCTGTCCTGCTATATATCCATGCTGTCTGTCCTGCTGTTCATCTGTGTGCACTAACCCTGCACATCCGTGTCTGTATATCCCTGCTGTTCTCACGCACGTCTGTGCACCCATGTGGCACGTCTGTGCTGCCTCAGGACGCTGTGTGTCAGGTGCCAGCCTGCATGCCAGCACCTCACCCGCCCCAGTGATGCCCGAGACCTGGGCACATTCACATCTTTATTCTCACCTCTGGCCTGCCGCCACCACCAGCATCACCAACCCCCTAATAATTTACAAGTGCCAGGGGTGGCCCTGGGGCAGCCAGGCTGGTGACAGGAACAGCAGAGCCACGCTGCAGCCGGCAGACCTGGGGTGATGGTGAGGGTCCGCAGCAGTGCCCCCCATACAATATGTACATTATACAGAGCTACCCAGAGCAACACAACACGTTAAAAAAGATCTACTCTTATGTACAGTATTTATAAAAAGCAACCCAGCCTCCACCACCTCATAAAAAAATACATCTCTTATGTACTTTGCCGCAGGACAGTCCCCCCCCAACCCTGTGCTGCCCACACTGCCGGGCTGCCCTCCGTACTGGGAGGGGAGGCAGGGGGTGGGAGAGCCGCTCTCCTGGTTTTGGCATGGTTTGGGGCATCCCAGCAGCACAGATGGATCGATGGATGGGTGGATGGATGGGTGTGGGCTGTGGGGGTTTGAGTGCTGGCCCAGGGTGCAAGGCGAGCAGGGACAGCTTGGTTTGCTGGGGTGCCCATCACCCTGGCGTCTGGGCATGCAGACAAGGGTTGCCTCCAGAGCCCTGCCCTTGCCCCCAGTGAGTGCTGCCCGCAGCCCCCCTGAAATCCCCTTCATGCCCCTCGGGTGCACCAGGCCCCCAGCAGCCAAGCCACAGCATGGGCAGGATGCCCGTGGATGCAAAGCCTGTGGCGTGCATGCCACCTCCCTGGAGCAATGCAGCTGGTCCCCACACATGGCCTAGGGATCAGTAGGGTCCCATCCACAGGCACCAGGAGCCAACAGTTCCCCTGGCAGGCTCAGGAGCAGCAGACTGGATACCACCAGCTACAGGATGAGGATCACACTTGTTCACAGGGACCGGGGTGCCCCTGTGATGCCAGGGCAGTGGGTGGCATCTCTTTGGGGATGGGGAGATGGCAGGGGAGAGGGCAGGTGGCTTGGGCACAGGCTATCACAGGCCCAACTGCCCCACTGGATTCCAGCCCCCACGGACACTGTTCATCAGGCTCTTGATGCTATCCTGGAGGGGCCAGGAAAGTGCCCACTCCTCGGTCCCCATGGCAGGCAGTGCCCTGCGCCCCTGGCAGTGCCTGCTGCTGGCAGCTCTTGGGGTGCAGAAGAGCTCCACCTGACAGCCAGCTCCAGGTGAGGTAGGGCAGTACTATTCTCCCCATTTTACAGATGGGGAAACTGAGGCGCAGAGCAGGGAGGATGCCCGCTGGAGTGGCTGGGGGGCACAGGACCTGCCCCGGGCCCACTGCCCCATCCCAGACACAGGCTGAGAAGTCTCCATGCCTGCCATGGCTCATGCCCTCTCACCATCACCACAGGTGATGGGCAGCAACAGCGGAAGTCCCCAGGGAATCCTGGTGGGGCTGCAGCATGGGGACTGAGCCCAGGGTCAGCTCTCCCTGGGGCACCGGGTGGGCAGGGGGGAGGTTGGCGTGGGCACCCAGTAGTGGCTAGTGGCTGCCGCCGCTCTTCCCCCCACCCGTGGCCCAGTCGATGATGATGAAGCTCAAGCTCATGATCATGAAGACCACCCCGAGGAGGGCAAAGCAGGCAGCCTGTGGGGACAATGAAGGGACTCAGGAATGGCCATGGCAACAGGGTTCCCAGCCAGCCTCAGAACCCCATGCCTGTGCCCATCCTTGTACCCCTGCCCATGCTTACCAATATTTTGGGGGTGGAGCGCAGCGGCTCCTTGTCCTTGGGCATGATGCGGATGTAGAAGATGGCAGGGAAGATGAAGATGAGGCAGGGAGCGGAGGTGGCACCTGGAGCAGACAGGGACAGAGTGGGCAGGGGCCTCCCACCCTGCAGCTCAGCCCTGCCAGCCCCACTGCCAGGACAGGTCCTGTTCACCCCCACCCCCTCCTTGCTCCCCCCAGTCCTGGCAAAGCCTTCCAGGAACCCAGGGACGCAGTGTGCTGGCACTGTCTCCACACCCCTCCTGCAGCCCTGGCCCTGGCACGGAGCTGAGGGCTGAGCCGGGGGAGCCTGGCTGAAGGGATCAAGAGAAACATGCAGGGGAAGAGCAAGTGCCGGCACTGCGCTGTGGGAATCAGCCCACCAGGACAGGGATGGGATGGGGGATTCACATAACCACCTGCTCCTGGCATGGTGAAAAGGGGAAACTGAGGCACAGGAGGGTCAAAGTTGAGCACTAGTCAGGACGGGGGCTGGCAATGCTGCTGCAACACCCCATGATCAAGAAGGGACAGGAGCAGAGCGCTGCCACCCACCAATCAAGCCGAAGATGCCGAGAATGGAGGGGGCAAAGATGACGAGGAGGTTGATGAAGGTCAGCAGGATCACGGCAATGGCAATATGGCGGATCCAGCTGAAGTCTTTTCCTTGGAACAGCATCTGCTGGATGGCCCGACGCACCTGGGGACAGGGACAGGCTATCACACTCCATCCTTGGAGCCAGGGCGCATACCCTGTCACTGCAGTTCTGCTGGTCCCCATCACCCCTACTCCAGCCCTATTCCCAAGGCCCTGCAGGTCACCATCACCCCTTTCCCTTCCCAAGCTCTGACCCTGATGCCCCACTGGTCCCTGTTACCCCTTCACAGCTTTGTCCCTGTGGCCCTGCCTCTGCCCCATCACCCCTGCTTCTGCCCCAGCCCTGTTCCTGGCACCCAATGTGTCCTGTCTTCATCACTGCCTCAGTTTCCCTTCTCAAAGCCTGGTGCTGAAGCCACCTGGCACTCCCGTGGGGCCACTCACCGGGAAGAGGACAATGGGGACTGTGAGGGTGACAGCTGTCAGCACAGCCACACGCACACACAGGATGAGCACATCAAAGGGGTCCACCTTGTTGTACGTGTGCAGCAACTCTGACTCCACACGGTCTGTGAACACCATCAATTAGCCACTGGATGAGCCCTAGCACCATCACCCCCCTGGCACAGGTGCGCCAGCCCCAGCCCCCTCCCCAAGGGCTCACCGTAAAACGTGAGGTAGCCAAAGAGGGCAGCCAAGAAGTACATGAGGTACATGACCATGATGGAGATGTTGGAGATACACTGCATCTTCTTCTTGGAGGGGCTGCAGGACACAGTGGGCTCAGCACAGCCCTGTGGCACCCACTGACACCAAGCACCCAGCCAGTGAGGAGGGGTGATGCCAAAACTCTGGGGGATGTGGGGGATGTGTGGAGAGGGGCTGTGTTCCCCTTCCTGGGCAGGGTGGTGTGTTGAATCACCCACACCAACCAGCCACCCACCCTCTCGGGTCACAGCACCCACATCCCAGGGGTCACACCACTACCCCTGGATCATGGCACCCACCTCCCAGGGGTCATACCACTCCTCCACCCATTCTGAGTTGAATCACACACCTCCCAGAGGTGATAGCCCCCACCCCGGGTTATATCACCAATCTCCCAGGGGTGATATTGCCTACCACCCACACCAGGTTGTATCATCCACCTCCTGAAACTGGTATCATCCAGCCCAGGTCCTATCAGCCACCATCCACCCACCCACTCACCTACCCAGGGTCATATCATCCACCTCCCCACAATGCCACAGAGCAGGTCCCACACATGGATGGCACTGCCTTTGGGTGGGCACCAGATGAAGCCCACCCCTCCCCATGGGTGCCCCCACCCAGGACTCACTCCTTCAGCTCGGTGTAGATGGGCAGGACCTCAGGGTGGCAGACGAAGGCGAAGGCCATGATGGGGATGGTGTACGCTGTCTGTGCAAGAGGAGGATGACTGACTGCTGGAGGCCCAGTGGCAGGTGCTGCCAGCACCAGGACCACCCATCTTCGTGGGGTGCACAGGGTGGGGGCTCACCCAGAGCCTCAGGGGTGCATCCCAGGTCCTTACCTGTGAGTTCAGGGTGAAAAAGCTGGGTGTGCAAGTGTCCTGCTCGGGGGCCTGGAGGACTGTGTAGCCATTCTGGTAGTCACTAGTGCTGACAGTGGTGACATTGAGAATGCCTGTAATGTTCCCCTCCTGCTCCGGAAGTGGGCAGGGGATCTGGAACTTCTTGTAGATGACCTGGGGTGGGGGAACATGAGGCCAGTCAGCTCTTGGTGCCCCCAACTCCCAGCACATGTTGTCCACACCAGCACCATGCCCAGCAAGGGAATGACCCTGCCAAGACCCTCTAAGTGACACCCTTTGCTAGTGCTGCCCTGTGGCGATGCTGCTCCCCCAAGCTGTGGAAGTAGGCAGTGGGACAGAGCGAGGCAGCAGCACGTGGAGGGGCCACATGTGCAGATGTTCCCCCCCGGCACCTTCCCCCTCTCCCTTTTCACAACATTCGGTTTCTTCAGCCGAAAATAACCCAGCAGTTTGACAGCCCTGCCACGGCGTCTCTGCAGCCCCGAGCGCCCGCTGTCCCTGCTCCCTCTGCTGTCCCCACAGCAACCAGCCCAGCCTCACACCCCAGCAAGAGGGATGCTCGGCACCCCAAGGCACCAGCCCGTGCCAGTGTGTGCTCACCGAGATGAGGAAGAAGACCATACAGCTGAGGGAGAAGCCGCTGGCGTAGCCAAGGTAGCCTGAGGAGGGAGGAAAGTGGCTGGTGGGTGCGGGCGGGACCCTTGCACTGGCAAAGTGTCCCCTCCTTGCCCAGCACATCCAGGCTGGCACCATCATCCCGCATGAGACCCAAGGTGCCAGACCCCAGTGCCATGGGTACCACCTCCCTGACTTACCCAGCTGCTTCATGAGGGCCAGGGGCAGGATAATGGTGACAGAAACCAGGATCACCAGGTAGTTCCCATTCATGTACCAGTCCCTGGAAGCAGAGGGCCTGCTCACCACCCCGCTCGGCTGGGGCACAGGGGCCAGAGGCTGCCACTAGGGGGGCTGTCTGCCATTCCTAGGGACCCTTAAACTGGCAAATCTCAGGGGCACTGGTGTCCCCTGAGGCTGGCCTTCCTGCTCTGCTAATATCCCTGGGGATGCCTGAGATGGCATCCTTGGGGACCCCTGAGGCTAGTTTCCTGGGGGGCCCTTGAGCTAGGGTTCTGCCTACCCCCACAGAGGTGCACCCACTAGGGCTAGAGTTGCTAGTGGGGATGTGGGCACAGGATGGGGGGACCTATACCCAACCAGTCCCCCACCCTGCAGCCCCAGGTTCTGCTCAAGGAGGAAAGCCTGATCCCAAGGGGATGTGAGGAGCAGGGATTGGAAGTTCAGCTCAGTTTAATCTCACCCAGGGGCTTATTCAGCACTGACAGTTATCAAAAATAGTAGTGGCTTAATGACAGTAAATCCCTGCCATGGGCTGCACAGCTGGAGCCAGAGCCCCGGCGCCTGCCCAGGCAAGGCACGCAGGCAGTGTGGGCAGGAGGCACTCACGTGGTCTTCTCCTCCAGGTTCAGGAAGGTCTGGATGACCAGAGGCACTTCAGATTTGACAATGTACAGGTAGCTGGACATGGCTGGAGGGCAGAACAAGGTCTTGTTGCACTGGTATTCTCTGGTCCCATCCCCTGCCCCAGCCCCCACCGGGTCCCCCCAGTGCCCTCCTCACCTCCGATGTTCTGCAGCGTGATGGCGATGGCTGCTGCCAGCTTCCCCGGCGTGCCGAAGGCGCGGTAGCCCAGCTGCTCGTAGGCGCGGATGCCTGTGGGATGGGGAGCGGTGGTGGGTGAGAGTCAGGATGGGACCCCCTGGCACGGCCCTGCTGAGGACTTGGCACTCACCCACAATGCCCGAGGACTTGAGCAGCAGGTGGATGGAGTAGCTGGAGAGCAGGGCCACCGCTGTGAGGAGGAAGCTGCAGGAGGAGAGCACAGTTACCAGTGGGTCACAGCACAGGGCTCAGACATGGCTGTGGGGCAAACCTCATGCAGATGTGCTCTGCCTGTGGGCAGCTGTCCTGGCAGGATACCACCCCCTTGCCTCAGCATCTGTTGAGTGTTCATGGGGCAGATTCAGTCCATGTCTCCACACCCAAAAGGAGCCATCACTCATGTCCTTCACGCCACTTTTGGAAATCTGATTTTGTAGTAAGGAAGGCAAACCTTCACCCTCCTCCTCCTCCCCCCAAGTGGGGCACAGCACTCAGCAGAGCAGGCAGACTTATGCCAGCAATGGGCATTGCTCAGCCAGCAGGACACTGATCCCTGCATCACCCCAAGTCAGAGACTTCTTTCTTGCCCGTACCCACCAATCCCCTTGGAGGAGCCCTCCACACCTGGACATCCCTCCCCTGCCCCCATGCCACTCACAGGAAAAGGATGATGCCAGTGTTGGCCATGGCATACGCCAGCCCCAGGATGCCACTGCCCATGATGGCATTGCTCAGATTGAAGACGGACATCCCGAAAGACGTCTTCCCTTCAAACTGTTCACAGGACACAAGAGGGAGGAGATGCACCAGTCACACTGGGAGCTTGCCCCATCCCACCCCCACCACTGTGACCATGCTGCTACTCACGTCAGTGAAGTGTGTCTGCTTCTTCTCGGCGCCGTGGGGCAGGAACTCCTCCATCTCCGCCACACCAGTCTGGTTCTCCTCAAATCTGTCCATAGAGAGAGGGGAGTGAAGCCAAAGCAGAGATAAGGGCCATCAGCACTGGCTGGTATCTCAAGGGCAGGGAGCAGCTGGGAGGACCCCCCAAGTCCCTGGCACCGCTGCTTGCCCTGAGGCCCCTACCTGTCACCTGCCAGTGAGGGGACAGTGGAGGTGGTGAGTGCGGCCGTGTGCTTCCCATTGGGCACCAGCTCCACCATCTCGGCCTGGAGGGGCACGTCTGTGGTATCCATGGCGGGGAGACAGCTGGGCTTGTTATGGACTCCACTCAGGCTCTGCAAAAGGGAGGCAATAAGGGTCCAGCTCTGGGCAGGAGCAACGGAGACTCACAAGTCCTGCCTCCACCAGAGACACTGGAGTTGGGCTCAGCAGCAGCACTGGTGGCACGGCAGGGACAGGCACCCGGGGATGAGAGGGTCACCGAGCCAGGCATCACCGTGGCTGTTGTGCTTCTCCCTTCTGCCCGCTCAGCACACAATGTCCCGTGGAACTCAGCCCCAGCTCCAGTACCCCACCAGAGTACCGATGTGGGATTGTCCCCTCTACCCAGCCAGACATCCCACAGCCCACCCCATTCCCTTGCTCACAGCACAACACTGCCCAGCCCCAGAGTCCCCATCCACGCCGCCTGCCCACCTCCACTCCCCTGCCCGCAGCTCTCAGCTCCATGACTCAGTTTCCCCTCCGGGAGACGGGTGCCAGCAGGCGAGTGGGGGTGTTTGGGAGGGCAGCTGAGGACGGGGTAGGGAGCTCCGGGACCCCCCTGGCCACCGTTATGTAAAGCCCGTGGTGCTCCCCGGCGCGAAGGGCTCACCCACGTCCCGCCGCTACCGGGGTGCCAAGGCGGGGGGCTCAGGGGCACGTCAGGGCTGGACAAACGGAGCAGGAAAGAGCGTGGGGCCGGGAGACAGCTCCTTGGCAGGGGAAGGCGGCCGGGCTGCCGAGCGCGGGACGCCTTGGCACGCCGCACAAAGCCGCCTCTGTGCGAGCCCCGGCCCTCCCCGCCCCGCTGGGAAACGGCACAGGGTGGCTTTCTGGGGCAGGCTGGCAGCACGGGCAGGGTCCCGCCACCCCCCACTGCCCCGAGGGGCTGGGGTCTTGTCCAGCTGGCTAGGGGGCTCCACACTGGGGCTGTGTCCAGCCAAGGGCCGGTGCCACCCTGCTGGAGGTTAGGCCTGGCTGGGATGCAGTGTGGTCCCCAATCCCGAGAGGATGCTGCTGCCCCACCACCCTGCTGCCTGGAGTCACCATGGGGTGAGCAGGGGACATGCCCATCTTTATGCTCCCAGAGGACTGGTGTTCCCAGAGATCTGAGGAGCCTTCCCACAGCACAGTCGGGTCCAGCAATCCTGGCACGCAAGGGAAGGATGACACGACAGGGTGTGGGTGCCAGCACCTCCGGTCTCCTGAGCTGCTGCCCTGTTTCTCCCTGCCTGTCCAGGCCACCAAGACTACCTGGCAGGGTCATCCCAGGCCACACACTGGCTGCAGGCGCTGTCAGGGGGGCCTTGCCCCTAAGGTGGGCCCAGGGTGGTGGGCACATATTTGGGCCACCCTGGCTGCAGCCCCCAGCAGGTGGGGAAACTGAGGCAAGACACAGGCCAGCAGGGACCAGAATGAGGAGGCTCAGCCATGCGGGGGATGAGAGGGAAGCGCAGGGCGGGCTCTGGGTGATGATTTATCCCCTCCACTAGGCCTCCACTTGGGATGGATCCAGGCATGAACAAGGCTGCCAGCACGTCCAAAAGCCACCGTTAACTCTGCGCCTTCCCACCACTGTGGGCAGGCATCATTGAACCCACCACTCACCCAGAACGGGATTGAGGGGGGCAGCAGATCCATGATGTTCCATCACCTCCCTAAGCCCCCCAGTGCCACTGGGCTGCCTGCGGGCAGGGCTTCACCGCATCCCGCTGGTGGCAAGCAGGAGCTGCCCACTCCCCTGCCCGCTCCCCCACGGGCGCCAGGAAGGCTGGGCACTCTCGTCTGCAGCCCCTTTCTTCTCCCAGGTTATAATTACACCTCTCTGGGCAGCTCAGGAAATACCAGCTTCTTCCCCCAAGCGTCTCTCAGAATAGCAAGCGGCACGGCCGAACTCATTCGGCATGCACCGGGCTTCGTGCTGCCACCCAGACGCTTCCTCCTGCCGGGCAGCCCTGGCACAGCCTTGGCACAGCCCTGGCGCACGCCCAGCACCACTCACTGCCACTTCCCCAGCTGGCCCTGGCCTTTGCCCCTCGGCCAGGGTCTCCTGGTGGCAGCGGCCAGGGCAAGGGGGGAGATGAAAGAGGAGAGAGCATGAGACGATTCGATCGGGCAGTGCGAGCCCTGCCCGCTGCTGTTTGCCTTGCGATAAGGCAGAACAACAAATACAGAGTGACGGGTGGCCCTGAAGGGGTGGCTTGGTTCCCCTCCAGGCTGGGGTTGGTGGGTTCACTGCCTTGCTGTGTGCCCACCTTAGCTGGGAGCCCTCTGCTCTGAACAAAGAGCGTCTCCTCAGGGATCTCTTCCCTCAGGGTGCCACCACACAAGACGGGATGCTGTCATCTTCACTGCCCTGTTGGATAGTCCACATGCTGCCTGGCTTCATCCCACTCCTGACCACTAGCCCCAGCACCTGCTTGCCCAGCCTGATGGTGTGGGCCTGGCCACAAGTGTGGGCATAGAGCCCCCCCGCTGTGGCAACCAGAGCCACTTTCCTGGGGGTGCTGAGCAAGGCTACATCGATTTCCCAGCGAGCGCCTCCGCTGCCTGCTGGGCTCTGGGACACAAGGACAGCGACAGCCCCGCTGCAGCCAGACCTCCCACCTCTCCCAGGCTGCTCCGGCTGTCCCAGTGCTTGGAGACACCCCACCAACACTACGGTGTGGCCAGACAGCCTGAGCTGGGCCCTGGTGCTGTCCCGCAGCCCCTGCAGATGGAATACGGAGCCGGATGCGTGGGACGGCACGTACCGTCCCGCCGGCCACGTCTGCGCTTCAGGGGAGGCTACGTTTGCTCTCGCACACTGCGTCCCGGCCAGCACAAACGCCTGCCCGCCCTCACTGCGATGGGGACACGTGTGTGGGGCGGCAGGGCTCTCAAATCCCTGCCCCGCTGGGGTCTGACTGTCGGGCAGTCCTGGGCTCACCCCAGCCCCCTGCCAGCCTTCCTCGGGGGCCAGGGCACACTGGTGAGGGTTTCAGTTCTAAAAGGGACTGCATCCCTCTCTCTGCCTCACATCTCGCTTCCACACAGACTTCATTTAAAAGGTGGAAAATCCCAGCGGGAGCGAGGCACAGGCGGGAGTGGGGGGCTGGGCAGGGGAGCTCTGTGGGCAATGCCAGCAGATATGGTGGATGGGAGGTCCATTGCATCAGGCAACGTGGCCAGGAGGATGTGTACTACACTGGGCAAGCCTGGCTCCTGCACTGTGCAAGTTCCCTCAGTCAAGCCCCGGCCCACCACAGTCCCCACCAGCACACGCATTGCTGGTGGTGTGGCACAGGTGGGGACAGGCAGCCAGTGCCTGCCAGCCCTGTCTGTGCCCGGCAGCACCAGCCCAGGGAGCCATGGCACACCGTGTCCCCACAGCCCACAGCACCCACCTGTGAGCACCCTGCTCCCACCTGTGGAGGCACAGGGTCTCCCTGGCAGCAGCTGAGTGCTCCCCCAGGCCGAGGACACCCCCAGAGGGCAGAGACTCCCTCCCCATCTCCTCTCCCTTGCAGATGAATCCTTGATAATCCGGCCCAGCTGGGGCCGTGGGACTATTCCGGGTGGTAATCCGGCTTTAGCGCCAAGCCTGCCGCAGCTGCCGGCCTGCGTGCTGGTAGCCAGGTATCCCACTGCTGCCGGTGTGTGCCAGGGGCAGGCAGCCCCCCCGCCCCTGCCCGCCTGCCCAGGTGGCTGTTCGGGTTTCAGCAGAGCTGGGCACACAGGTCTCATATTCCCTCAGGCTGTGCTGATGACCGAGCCCTGCCAGAGAGATAGGCAGCATGGGCAAGTGGGCAGGGATGCCAGTTCCCCCACTGCCATCAGCCCCAGCCCTGGGGGTTACCCCCAGCACTGCTGCTGGGCCCAGGGTGACCCCAGCCTGGGGTCTCTGGTCAGCCTCTGGCACTGCTGTGGGCACAGAGGCACAGCTGGGCAATAGCCCAAACCTGGGTGGTCCCTGGGCAACCCCTCCCCAGAGAAATTGACCCCAGCAGGGCACACAGCAGAGAAATCCCTCTCTCCTTGCTCTCCACAGAAAACCCCCCTCCACAGCTGCCCTGGGAGCAGGATCTGCCCTTACCCTGAAGCACACACAGCCATAGCTTTCCCCCCAGCCTGGCTTCCTAAAATTAGCAACCCAAACCTGTTTTTAACCTGTGGTGCTCCACCCCCCACCTCCCAGCTAAGCAAAGGCAGTGTCAGGGTGCCACCTCTCCCAGAGGAAGTGGGCACCCAAAGGGACAAATCCAGCCATTCAGGGAAAGGCACCTCATCTTTGGGGTGAAGGTTCTGGGGGGCACCTGCATGGGCTGTGGGAAAGGACAGCTGGAGGCAGCCCTGCCTCGTGCATGGCTGGAGAACCTCTCTGGGTAGCCCTGCTGTAGACCTTCCCCAAACAGAGCTGCAGGAGATTCTCCTGAGATAGCTCCACCTGAAATTCTCTGGAGATGACAACCTCAGCAGCTGGTCATGCCAGCTAGCCCCACTCATGGCCCCAGCACAAGCTGGTTAGATAGGCACTGCTCCTGGGCTCACCTCACCTCTTTCAGCCCCAAATACTATACCATGGCTCAGCTTTGGGTCAGGCAATTCCCCTGGTGCTCCAGGGCAGGATTGGCAGTAGCAAGTAGGAACAAGGGGCTCTGGAACCTGCTGTCCTGGCTGGCAGGGCTCTGGCAGCACCAACACCTGCCTGGGCACTTCTGGCCACCTCTGTTGCACTGTGTGGACAGCAGTGCCCATCCAGGGTCTTACCTTTAAGAGCACAAGTGGCACCCATGTCCTGGGGGACAGCTCTGCCTGAGCCTGGGAATGTGCCTGCATGCAGAACATGCCAACAGCTGAGCTAGCCCGTGGCCACTGTCCTGCAGCAATGGACGTGCCAGGGTCTGGGACACACCAGGGAGGGGAAAGGCAGTTCAGGGAAGAGGGTGGTGGAGCCAAACATCATGGTGGAGCTATGGAGAGTGTTTTCCAGTGCCAGAGCCATGGTGCAGCTCAGCCACAGCATCACCTGCCAGACACAACCCAGGATGGGGCCACGCTGCAGCTATCAGCCATCACCATCCTGCCACATCCTCTGACATCCAAGCACCAATACCGAGGCAAGCTGGGAAGAGCCGTGAGGAAGCTGAGGCCAGGTGAGGGGAGTCATGTCCAACACTGGGACAGCCCAGGCTGTTGATGTCACCTGCCAGCTTGAGTCCATGTGGTACAAGGTCAGGTGGCAGATGCAGCTGGCAGCACGGGGATGGGGACAGGGTGAACACAGCACGAGCCCAATGGCACTCAGTGTGGTTCTTGGGGAGGCTGGGTGAGACACCAGCTTGAGCCCAAAGCATCTCAGGCAGCGCTAGGCTGTATGATGGGTTTTGCTTTAAGCTTCAAACATGGCCCTTTGGGAATGCAGGGCCACCCAGGGAAGATGGTGGCACAGGTAGTGGCACTGCAGACTGATGGACAGACAGTGCCTGGAAAAGACATGTCGGGTTTTCTACCACACCTCTGGAGTTTTGCTTTGCCTTGCAAGCAAGATGCTTTCCAGAAGTTTACACTCCCCAAAACACAACTGGCCTTAGCGGGATGACACTGAGGGGTCAATAGCAAAATCTCCAAAAAGTGCCATGTGCTGCTGGCAGTGCTGGGAGCATCAAGAGGGACTGGCCTCAGCCACAGCCCCATGTGCCTCCTGCAGCCCCAGCACAGCCTCCTGTACCAACCAGGAGCCATGATTCGTTCAAGCCCCATGGCACCACCGCCATGCCTGGCCGTGCCACTCTCACCATTGGACCAGCCTGACATTTGCTCCGTGGGGACAGCTGGCTGTGCTCCGCTGGCATGGGTGACCCAGCCAGTCCCAGACCTGCGTCAGAGGCTGTGGAGGCGTGTGGCGGCTGGGACTCACGAGGCGAGGAGAGCCGGGGGCACGGGGGTCCGTCCTGTCCCCGACCCGCCTCTGTTTTCTCAAGGGTTGCACTTCCAAAGGAGCCCGTGGGATTCCACTCCTTCCCCCATCCCCACGCGCCAAGGAAAATAGGCTCTGCCGGTGCTTGTTTGTTTGCCGTGGCCGCGGCCCCGGCGTGTGATTACAGCTGCAGCACGGCCGGGTGCTGTGGGGCCCTTTGCGCCTCAGCCAGGGTCCCCTGCAGTGCCAGCACTCCCATGCCACCCCCGAGTGGAATGGAGTGTCCCACTGCCCCTTAGCATGCCTGGCCACCAGAGCCAAGGCACACCAGCACTCTGTTCTGGGAGACAGGGCAGTGTTGTGAGGCACAGGCTTTCTCTGGGGTACCCCCTTGAAGCCACAGGGACCAGGTCTAACACCTCATCTTGGGCCTGGTCCAAACACCAGTGGAAAATTCCCCATCTCCTCCGTGTCAGCTCAGCACAGCCATGCCCTCCACAGCCAGCCAGGGTTGTGCTTCCCTGCCATCCCACCTGTTGGGGACTGGCCAGGTCCCCAGTCTCACCAATGCCCCTGCAGAGCCAGCTCAGCTTGGGGACCGCAAGTCCAGCAACCACCTGCTGTGGTTCAGTTTCCCTTGGGGAAGATTTCTCTCCCGTGGGACTTTCACAGCTGACACGGCAGAGAGGGCCACCAAGCCCTCTCTGGGGCACAGGACACGCGTGGCCGACAGGAACGCAATGTGCTGCCTGGCTTTCCGTGCTGCTGTCCCGGGCAGCCAGGCTCTATAAATACCACAGCCTATGGAATCACCGCACGCAGGTCCCAGCCAGCCCCAGTGCCCATGACGGCCGGCATCACTCTCCCCGCCCGTGCCCCCTGCTCCGGCACCCCGACACCCTGACACCCGATCCTGGCCACAGCCGCTTCCAGCCTTCAGAAACATATGTCATTCCCACAGGCGATTAAAAATTAAAGCAGAAAAAGAAGGGAAAGTAAAGGGAGTTTGGGGGTGAGTGTCACTATGAGTATCAGCGCAATGATGCACGCCGAAGCCCCCAGCACCGCGGTCCGGGAAGGAGCAGTGTCAGGGCGCTGGGGACCCAGGCGGTACGGCAGAGCTCTGCCTCCCGCTGCAATCGCGGGATCTGTCACCCACCCGTGGGAAGGTGCCAGCCGCTGGGAAGTGGCAGAACAGCAAAGCAAACAGCCCCGGGGCGCTGCCACCTGCCAGAGCTGCCGGGCCCCGGAGTCTTCCCGCTGCTGCCCGGCGCCGGGAGGAGGAGGAGGGAACGGAGGGGGAGAGAGAGCAGGGCTGTGAAAGGAAACCGGGGCGGGCGAAAGATGGGTCGGAAAGGACTGGATGGGGTGAGGAGGAGAATTTAGTGGAGGTGAGGGGCTCGAGCGCCCGGCACCACGGCCTCTAGCCACGGAGCTTCACGGAGGAGAAGGCAGCGAGCAGCAGGGGAGATCGGAGAGACCTACCTGCCCTCTATCCGGGGTACCTCTGCTGCGGGCTGGGGCAAGCAGCCCCCGGTGGCCGGTGCCGCGGATTAGAGACTATCCTGCGAGTGTAATCCCGGCGGAGCCGGAGATTAAACCGGACCCGAGCCCGCCCCCAGCGCGAAGGCTCCCAATCTCCTCTCCGCCGGGGCACAGGAGGAGCGCTGGGGAGCGGGTGGAGCCCTGCATCGACCGACCCCTGCCCCGCCCCGCCCCGCCCCGGCGGGACCACCGCTTCTCGGGCACGGCCGCCCACTGGGCATCGGCGCACCACCGGGCATCAGTGTCTCACTGGGCATCACCTCCCGCAAATGAATCAACCCCCCCGCCACCAGGCATCATCCCCCACTGGGCATCAGTGTCCAGGCAGCGCTGCCCTATCTGGAATGGGTACATCACCAAGCAGCCCCATTGCACTGCACGTGGTGCCGGCACCAGGTGTCTGTGCCCCTCTAGGCATGATCACTGTACTGGGCATCCCTCTCCTGCCAGGTACTGACACCCCGCCGGGCATTCCTACCTACAGCAGCTCCGGCTCCTGCCGGAGGCCAGTGGCTGCTTCCAAAGAAGCAGAGCTGGGGCAGTCGCTCTAATCTACCTGAAGGGCTAAATCCAGTATGTGTTGAGTGTGGGCACAGGGTTTTCCCCCGTCTCAGGCAGGGACAGGTCACCCAGCAGCGCTCCTTCAGTCAGATTCTCTCCCAGGCCTGGGAAGCTCAGGCTGTTCCCACGTTAAACCAGCCCAGCTGGCTGCCCTGCTCATGGTGCCCACTGACCCCCACAGCACTCGTCCCAGCATCTCAGCACACTGGGAGTAAACAATCCAATCATCTTAACAAGACCCAGAGCAACTGGGACAGGCCAGCCCCCTCCTCCAGTCTTCATCAAACCTCCCCAGTTGAGCTGAAATACGTCTATTTTCATGAAGACACAAATCCCTGTAAAAGTTCCCCAAGGAGGAAATTTCTCCCAAGTGCATCCCATATGCTTTTGGGAGAGCCATGAGCTCTGGTGAATCATCATCTGTGTCCTCAAAGATTCCCTGTCCCTTTACAAGGTCTGTCACCCCTAAACTACCTCCTGCTCCTCTGTCCTACCCAGCTTTTACTTCAGAGGAAAATTTTGGGGGCCTACGCTTGGGAGTCCACCCCCGTCCCCTGCTGAGCTGCAAACCCTGCCCAGCTGCTGTGTGCTGGCAGAATGGCTCCACACGCTGCTGGAAGGTTTTATTTGTGTTATGCATATCTTTCATAAATCCTTGTGAAGCCTCGGGCAGCCTGGGATGGAAACGGCTTTGCCAGCCAGCAGTGAGCGTCGCCATCGGGGAGAAGAGGCACCCTCTCGCCTGGACATCGAGGGATGTTAAATATTCAGTGGCAGCTCTGCCCTCACGCTCCCGGCAATCCCGCGGCTCCTGTTACTGCCGCTCTCCTCTGGCTGCAGACGTACATCCATTAACTAATTTCTAATAACAGCAGCATGCGTAAGTGCTGAACCAGCGCTGGCTGGCACGCCGGGGGACTGGAGGCAGCCAGGTTTGGCAGTGTGACGGGGGAGCCAGAGGCACCCAGAGGATGGGCATGGCTGGCCTCAAGCCATCAATCAGCTTAACCCTTTCCCTGCTCTGGTGAAGGCGGGTGCAGCCACGTGGCACCTGTGGAGAGACGTCCCGGGATGGGTGGCAACACCAGGGTTGTAAAAGGCGGCCAAGAGCTTCCGCCCTGTGAGCAAACACAGCGCAGGTGCTGGGCATGGGGACAGGCTGTGTGGCACAGGATGCCGTGACTGCCGTGGGGTAGCATGCTGGAGGACCTGTGGGAAGTTACTTGGAGGCTGTCTGCTCCTTCCCAGCCTCCAAATGCCCTTCCCCTGCAACTGGCACAAATGCAGCCATGTCTGCTTTTTACTGTCCTCGCTCTTGTCCAGCATTTGACACCCCTCTCCGGTATTTCCACTTTCCGGGTGGGCAGAGGACATGGGCCCCACCGTGTCGAACTGAAGCTTTGTGGAAAATCAAAGCGGTGAGGAGAGGAGGAAAAGACTGTGAAGATGTCCCCAAAACCTCCCAAAGCCTGTCCCAACATCCTGCAGTTGGCACACAGCAGCTGCAGGCTCATGCAGCCAGGCTAGTAACAGAGAGAGGAGCCATGAGAGGGGTGGGCTGAGATTCTGCTCTCAATCCCCTGAGCCCTCTGGTCAACAGTGCTTCCCCAGTGCAGCTCTGGCCAGCCTCACCAATGGCTCTGGTGGTGTCAGGGCTCCAGTGGATTGCAAAATTGCAGTTGTGCGGTTTTCTCCAGCTGGCTGGAAAGTTTGACGCTGGATTCCCGTATGTGAGGAGCCTTCAGGGGAGCCCGGCACAGCACGGCTCATCTCTCCAGCAGCATCCTGCCTCACCAATGGCAGCGAGCCGAGTGCTGTGCCAGAGCCCTTGCCCTCAGCACACGTCTGTGGGATTTGCCTTCTAGCCATTTCCCCCAGCCAAAAGCTGCCCAATTTCTTATCCTTCAGCCGTGCTTCGAGATCAAAGATTAAAGTGAGCCCATAAAACCCCTTGGCCTGAAATGTCACTGCACGGACAAGGCCAGCCCGGGACCCAGGCAGAAAGCAGTGGTGCCATGTATGGCCAGGACACGCTCTCCTTGTCACGCTCAGCTTCCTCCCCCGGCCCCTGAGCCTGCTGCCTGCTGCTGCCTGCCACTGCCCACTGTTCCCAGAGCCCAGATGGCAGGAAGATACGGCAGAGATAATGGTGAGATTTGCAGCCCAAGCAGTGTTCCCCCTGCCACCACTGTGACCTCTCAAGCAAGAAGTTTCCTGGAGATTGCCCTTTCCAGGAACATTCCAGTGGGTGCCTCTGGTCCCCATCACTGGGCATCCCACAGGCACAGTGCCAGCACATAGCCAGCACAGCTCCAAGACCCCCACTGCCCTCTTGACCCCATAACCATGAAGCGAGGCACAAAAGGAATGCCGATTGTAAGAGGAGAGGGATGCCTGTGGCCAGCAGCATGGGCTGGGTGGACTCCAGAGTGACACCTGCCCGAGGCCATGTCCAGGGCTGGAGCCTTGCTCGCCCCAGCCCTCCCTCCACAGAAGCACCCTGGTTCTGGTAGCTTGTGGCTGCACACAGAGGTGGTGGGGAGCAGCTGGTGGCCCCCTCCCTCGCCCTTGACCGCCGCCTCCCTCGCGGCACATGCTGTCATGTGGCAGGGCACAACAACAACACGGGCTAATTGGTTAATGTGATTTCAAAACATGATTTGCAATTATAACTCACCAGAGAGCATTCAATGATCCCGCACATCGGAGAGTGGGTTTTTCTCCTTCGTTTGTTCCTGGAACCTCGAAACCAATTAACTTTACAGAAGCCAGAAGCAAAGCACTGCTCAGCAGACCTGAAGGGTGAGTTATCTCTGTGCTCAATCGCCTCCCTGCCAAGCCACAATCTGGGAACCAAGGACTGGAGGACAAGCCCCGAGGTAACCCCGATGCTTCTCCCTGCACCACTGAGGGGTTTGGAGGGACCCACACAGGCTCCCCCAGCTGCAAGCCATCAAGCACCATGGCTGCTTGGGAGCACTTGAGGACAGGAGGATGCTCTGAGCCATAAAATGTGGGAATAAACTGTTCCTGTTGGCACAGGAAGACTGTCCCTTCAGTTCCCTCCAGAGGTGCTGGCACTTCTGGCAGCCTACACATCTCTGCCACCACACAGGACAGTCACGTCCGTACCATCCCACTGGCAGCACCCACAGCCCCACCAGGGACAGGGGCTTTGTTTCCGTGGGCTGACCATCCTGCAGCAAAGGCTTAAATGCCATTAAGGTAATTAAGCAAGGACTTTAATGCCTTTAAATGCAACTCAGATGCCTTTCAAGCCAAACAAACCCAAGTAGTCATGATGCTCCTGAAACATCCTGCACCCAGTGCCCAGACGTCCTGAGTCTTGGCTTGTTTCCCCAGTGTCCCCAGTTGCTGGGCTCTTTGCTTCCTACATCCCACTGGAAAGCCAGACATGGGGCCAGCAGTATTTTCTCTTGGGTGGGCAAAGAGATGTTGGGTGCCATTAGCTGCTGGAGGGATGATCTGGCAATTATCCCTCAGGATGGTGATGTGACTCCACTCTGCAGGGGGACCCCTGCTCACAGGGGAACACTCCCATGTGCACAGGGCCTGAATCTCCCTGGGCTGGGAGCTGCCTTCCATCAGCTCCCCACACCTCAGCGTTCTCCATAGCACAGGGAGCTCAGCATTCCACACTGCAGCCACCCAGGCTTCCTGAGGACAGGGAGGGAGCTCAGGCAGCTGCCAGAACCCCTGAGGAGGCACAAGGCAATGCCAGCAGTGCATCATTGGGGCAGTGGAAGGAAATGTGTTGGGGAGTCTCCAGTGCAGGGGAAGGGGCTCTCCTGCTCATCTCCAAACTTCCTGCAAGCTGTCAGGGAGTGTGGAGCAGGCTGGGAGGCCCCTGGGGACTGCCAGGCATACTGCCCAGGGCCTGGGCAGCAGGGTGGCAGATGGCTGGGGAGCTGGGGACTGGGAAGCAGGGGAGCACCAGGGACACCTTTCAGGCCAGACAACTGTAGCATCCTTGTTTAGAGTTATTTATAACTGGGCCAAAATTGGAGACGTGGCCACAGCCGTGTCCCTCCTCTCCCCACAGTGCTGTGGTCAGTCCAGAGCCAACCAAGGAGCAGATATGGTCCCTGCAGTCCCAAAGGGCAGTCTGCTCAGGCTCCCCACAGAGACACCCGTAGGGCTGTCCTGAACCCCCTCACTGGCTGGGGTGACTGTCAGTCCCATGGCTAGACAGTCCACCACAGGCTCCTGTCTGGTGTGATCCAGCCATGAGGAGGAGAGTGGATAAAGGCCCTTTCATGACCCATCAGGGAAAAGGATTCAGTGAGAGAGCCAACAAAAGGACAGGCTGGCACTCAGGACTGAGGCTGCCATGTCCTGCAGCACTGAGGCTCCTGAGCTGCCAGAGTGGTGGGATGTGGGGTGCCTGCCCCAACCAGGGGCAGCTGGGGAGTGCTGGCTCTTGGCAGGCACCCCTGGGTCCCTGCTGGCACCACCCAGCCTTTTGTTTGGGTGGACTAAACTTGGTGCTGTTTCAGGCTGGGCAGTGCTGGCATGGTGGCCCTCTCCAGGGTTGGGAAAGCCCTGGGGCAGCTGCCCCTCTCCCTCCCCTCTGAGCTGAACAACAATTGGCTGCCTGAAGGACACCGGCCTTGATCCGCATCGCTGGCCGTCCCAGGGCCGAGCAAACAGAGAGGAAAACAGCCCCAGCCAGCTCCTGCCACTGCCAGCATGCAGCCAGCCCCCGGCACCCCAGTCCTGGGACCTTTGCCACACAGCAGAGCTGGCAGGACTGCTCTACCTGATGCTGCCGGGGGCTAATGGCACTGATCCACCTGCCCCACAGCCAGGAGTGAGCCCAGGGGCTGCAGGGGCTGAGCCGGGGGAAGAAACAGAAACCAGAATAAACACCCACCGTGCTGGCAGAGGGGCTGCCTGCAATGGGAGGAGTGAGGCATAGCCAGGGTTGCACTGAGACCACTGGCCCTGGGTGCGGGGTCATCCTTCCTTGCCCAGTCCAAGGGTCAGCTCGCCCAATTTAGCCCTGTTTGCCATGGGGCTGGGCCAGTCCCTGGCTAGGGCCAGCTGGTGGGTGGCAGGAGGCCAGCACAAGCCCAGGGCATGCGCCATGGCCTTGCCTAGCCACCTCACGTTTCCCCCACAGCCCAATTCCCTGAAAACTTCCCAGCAGTAGAGCATGGTGCTTCACAGAAACCCACCCGGCACCCTTCCCAGAGCTCCCATGTTGGAAAGCCACCCAGTCCCACCAGATGCCAGGGGGATACCAGAGGCCAGCTCCAGTCCCATTCCTCCTTCACACATCCCACACCACCCAAAATCCTACCACCCACTCCGTGGCACTCCTGGGACCCCCACCCTGTCTGTGAGCAGCAGGACCCACCCGTCACCAGCAATGGGCTCGGTGGGCTGCAGGGAGCACAGACCAGGGCTGGGATGGGTGTGGGGAACGCCATCGCCAGCAGGAGCGGCCACCGTGGCACAATGGTGACACAAGGGTGACACCATACCAGGGTGGGGATGGGTATACAGGCCCCCAGCTGCCCTCCCGGCAGTACAGCTGTCCCTGGGAAGGTCAGGCCATGAGCGCCAGGCCACCGGCGGCTCCTCCAGCTCCGCCGGTTCTGCCTAGAGCGCTGCCCGCTCCCGCTCTGCCGCCGGCAAGGTCAGCGCAGTGCTATGGCACCACCGGCCCCCGCCATCCCCCCGCCGCCGGCCAGCCGCTCCCGGTTCCCACCGGCTGGAGGGACGGGCACGGCGCTGGTGACCCCATACCACCCACGCGGGACACCGCCATCCCGTGACTGTGTGGGCTG
>VWYE01022215.1:26178-38712 GCA_013398995.1 Alaudala cheleensis | reverse complement strand
TCTGAGACAGCGGCACCCGCAGCCACCTAGAGCTTGTCATATCGAATCATGCAGCACCAAAGCAGTCCAGCAGTAAAAGCATAAATGAAACCTCACTGTAAGAGCTCTATTTCCCATTTCTCTTGATATTTCAGAGTTAAATTTGACATTAAGTGGAAACTTAAAAAACAACTCAAATATAACTTGGGGCAAGAAGGAAGGCAAACACAGGATAGTCATTATTTCCACCCCATGGACATAAAGACTGAAATATGAGAACTTTGGAAAACTGGTAAGGGTAAAAGAATTGCTTTGAAACAGCAGCAGTTTTGTCTGTCTGCACTGGACATGATGGCATAAAGCCTGAACCTACGTTGGAATAATGTATATAATACACTGTAGAAATAAAAACCTTTCATTCATTCTGAAAACTGTGTCCAATACTCTCTTATGTTTTTGTGGCTTTGTGTCACAGGAAACAGAGAATAATAATACTCTCCTTGCCTTCACACCATGCAGTTTTACAGGATATCTAGATCATATCCCATTCACTCTTTTTCAGGTTCGTGAATAACTATGACTTCATACAAAAGATGTTTCACATTTTTGCCCTTCTCTGTACTCTTTTGTATGTATGTCTCTGGTGCTCCACTTGAAAGGAACAGTACAGGAGATATTTAGTACTCAAAGGGTGAATTTATATCGTGATTTGTCTGGTCTTTTCCCCAGCAGACCCTATGATTCTTCAGTGTCAGTGTTTCTGGCACACTACAGGTAACTATATTAACAAGGATCTAAGGAAGCAACTGAAAACTGAAGCCTGAATCAGCTTATATTCAACCAGTTAAACCTTGGTTATTGGGAAAACCTAAGATTCCAGTTCATGAAAACCACGTAGAATTCGGATTGGCCAGCAGATTGACTCGGTGCATCTGCAAAGTTCCTAAGGGCATTTTAACGTGAGGTGCAGAGACAGTCCCAGCTGTGGTGACATTATCATGTGTTGTTGGTTTGCAGTATAAGATCCCAAATTTTCTGATGCTTGGGAACAAATGGATGATGGATCCAAGAGAAGAAGGCTTTTATTATTTCAATTCTCTCTTAATTTAAAATTGCTCAAATGGCTGAGCTATCACTGGAAATAGTACAGATAATCTATCCTGGAAAGAAAAGCCTCTCTGTGATCCAGTGAAAATCTCCAGTGTCTGGCATCTCTTCACTGAACAGAGTAGATACTATCCTCTGTTCATGCTAGGGGATTGGGCAACTGGATCCACTTTTGCAGAGAAAAATTTTATGACCAAATGAAATGGCAAGAAATTGCTGATGACAGAAAATCAAGCAAAACTGAGTTTGGTTTCTGTATCTCCAGATTCTCTCTTCTCCCACTTAAAATATGTAGAAAACACTCCTACTTTGTCTCATCAAAGCATTACAAAGCTTACCTTTATGTTTACCTGGTATTGTTTTGTCACAGAAGTATTATAGATGTATGTGGCTCTGAAGCCATCATGAAACCTAAAAGCCTGACTGTTTTTTCTGCTCATACCGGTCTAATAAAGTAAGTGATCACCAGAATGCCTGATAGAAAGGCAGATCTTACCCAGTCTTGATTTGGATTGGTATACACTGCACACAAAGGACAACTACTAAGAAAATTCAATCTACATGGAATTTTAGAAAAGGAAGACAACAAAGAATTCTACTGAAACCTCTCAGAATGCAAAAATGCTATCTTAACATCTTCTCCACACAAAATTCTCTCTAGTTCGTTGCACAAAATAAGATTTGTGTTAAATAATTTAAGGGATTATCTTGTCCCTTGACATTATTATTGCTATTGCTTCAAAGAATGCTAATTTTGTATTTATTTCCATTATTCCTTTAATCTTCATATTTACAAGTTTTTCCAATAGTTCTGAAAGTGTTTTCTAAAGCAAATGCTTCATTTGCACAAGAATTTCAAGCAAGAGAAAAAACAGAGACAATCCAAACTCCACTGACTAGGTTTGAAAGGTTTCTCCATTTACAATACTATACTTGTTGCAGCTGTGTACACACAAGCTGAATCACAATTTTAGTACACAGAAAATGTAGGGACAACTGCAATTCTCACCCTCATCTTTAAGAGAAAAATATGTCAGAATAAATTCTCCAGGTAAAATACTTTCTTACATTTCCTAGCTTATTCCAGTATTTGTCCAGTTGAAAATATCCTCCTGAACATGAGAAGTTTAGTTTTTTTTATTTCATATGGGATGACTCAGAGAAAAGTACAATCCAAAGAGATCACAGAGTCATCCATCAATCACATCGCCTTAAAGCAAATTATCTGTACTTATGCCTTACTTGACTAACCTACTTCACTCAGATCATCTGCTCAATTAGTTCCTTATATGTACAGTTACACTTTATTTTTAAAGATATTATAAAACTCTCATTGTAGTTTGATTTCATTATGTTTTTTTCTGACTGACTATGGGAAAGAAGTGTACCTTAGTGCAAAAGGTTTTTCTTGTTCCCAAAGACAGCTATACAGATGAGCTATTGACAGAGTACATATTATGACTTAATATGAACAAATGACTTAATGAACAAATTATACTTTTGTCCTATGTTAACTCTGTTACTAAAAAGCTGAAGTTTGGACTACTGTATCTCTGTAATGAAGCACAGAGCCCAGGTTCTTATTGCTAAAGAGTTATTTTGCAGGAATAATATCAAAACTATCAAAAGTAGATGGCAAAACTCCCCATGAATCAAAAACTTGATACAGATGAGTGAGATGGTCATCTATCTTTAGCAACAAAATATGCTAATTCTTTATAATTTAATCAACTTCCTAGACAGAATCAGTAATATGGATTCCTATTTTGCTGTCTTTCCTCTTATCTTTCATTTATAAGGCATAAGCTAGAGCAAAATAACCTTGCTGAACTTTTGAGGCATGAAAAACCAGTATTTCTTCCTTATTTTGTCTTAAAATATAGCTGCTGAATTAGAACTTTTTGATGCTCATCATGACTAAATTTTTTTTGCCTCTTTCTGTGCCCTTTTCTTCCATCTCTGGCTCATGATCACTGATAGCAAAGTGAAAGAAAGGCTTTACTTCCCATATTATTTTTCAATACATTGAACCTGACAGTCTTCAAAATAATTTCTAGTAGTGTGTTCAAACAGAACTCCTCTTATCACTTGGCTGCTAATCCTTAGTTTGGTCTAAAACATTAAAGATTATTGAAATTGAAATAAGCAATCTTTCTTTTCTGAATAGAATAAGATTATCATTGTCCTACTGATGCAGAGGATATTTTTGTTTTAGACATTTACACATTCATCTCCTTTCACTGTACATGATGCACTGTTTTGCAGAAACTTGTCATGTGGCTGGGTGTATCGGCTTGTGCTAAATGCGAAAAGTTTGTTGGTGGCTGGACCAAGGAATTCTGAAAGGCTACCATGGTAACATACTGAGGAGACAACCACCTTTTGCTGTCTATACCATAAAACTGTGTTTACTTAAAAGAAGAGGGTAACTTTATTCACCCACCACAGTATTTCATTTAGAAGATTCAGATTTTTAATTCTCTTTGTTTCACTCCTAACTTTGGATATAGTCCCATTTTGTCCAACCCTTTTAGCTATATGGCCCTTTCCCTTAAATGAACTGCAGCAAATGTCAAAATCTACAAGTTGCATGGCATGGTCTTTTAAAAAATGGACTATGAGTATCAGCCACAAACCTTTTATGACTAAAGCTCCCTTTATTTTTTCTCACATAGTCCATTAAGAACAAGTCAATCTAAGAATGATGTGCTGAACAAAACAACTAATAAATAAAACTGAAAAGAGATGTTACTACTGGTTAATGTTCAAAGGCCATTGAAAACACGTGCTTCTGTGTACATCTGCAGCAAAAAGAACAAGCTATTTGATTGCTTAAAAACAGAAATTAAATACACAGGACAGAACAGATAATGATGCTTCCTGATGCATTTCCCTCTCTCCAAAAAGAAAGTCATTAATGACAAGGATTCTGAACAAAGAAATGGGATTTTATTGCAGGCCCAAAGAATGCATATTGGCAAAAGGATGAAGAAGGCTTGAATTATTTTAACCAAAAAGATATTCTAAGTTACCTGGGAAAAGCATAAAGAGACATATTATTCTTCAAATAACAGTAGTAAAACAATCGAGTAATGAATACCTAAATATGAAAACCTTTCATCCAGCTATACTGCACAACTTCAACTTAAATGTACTTTTAACTGTAAACTCCAGGACTTCATAAATATATAAAAATATATATATTATTATTTTTATTATTTACTTTCTTTTGATGTGGAAAATCAAGTTCATAGTTAAAAGAAGGATGAACCAGATTAAAAGAAAGATACCACCAGCATGTGCTAAGAAAGCCTTTTTTTTTCATTGTTATTATCCCCAAGATTTCATACTGGATTATTAAAGGAATACTTCAAAAGCAGCAAGTCATGTTTGATATTTGTATTTATTTATCATGCTGTAGTTTCTCTGCCATACTTTACAGTATTGTATGCAATTACTTTCACAGGCAATAGGCTCAAAGAGCTGATCAAAGAAAGGAGAAGAAAAAAATTACTTGAAGAACCTAAGGTTCAGCTTCTTGCAGAGCCTGATTTACTAGTTTACATATTAGTTTTAAAAGTCAACTTATTAAGCTGTAAATCATAACATTCTGTACTTTTTTTACCTTAGGAAAAATTAATGATAGGTATAAGCACACTAAAAGAAGCCATAGAACAGTTATGTGATCACATTCAAAAAAAAAATTATGAAGTTTAGCAGCTGTGACACATAGCTCAAATCTAGTCTGAATGCTGGTGAACATTGTTGTGTTGAGCAGTCTATTACATTGAGCAAATGTTTGCACAGTTGCTTCATCATGAATAGGGTGAACTGTACACTACTGGACCCAGACAAACATTTGTTCACTGAAATGGTTATACGCACCAACTTTCCTGGTCTGAAGGAAACTCAGAAGCAAGAACTTAGCAGTGAGAGGTGGCAATATAAGAGATTTTATAGGTGACATTTGCCTTAAAAAAGTTCAGTCATAATAGAAAGATAGGAATTCCAGCATTGGAGTCCTTGACATGTTGCTTGTTATCCCCTTGGAGCTCCATGTTCATTATGGTTACTGACGTTGGTGGCAACAACATTCAAAGGCTATTATATATAAACACAACAAAGCATCCAAGAAAATTCAGCTGGCTGGTTCATTCAAATAGCTGAAATTTCTGATGTCTTTTTTATCTTTCCTTAGGAAAGAGATATAAGGTGGACCATTAAAAGTCCCATGCATACATCTTTTGTCACCACTGGAGCAGGGAACTGGTTCATGGAACTGCATGCAAGTTGCATTTCTGTTTTTAATTTGGGTGAGAGTTTCTGTGGTTTAAGATATCATGAAAACCAGTTTCAAAAGACAGAGAACTTCTGTTGACATCTTTTCCAGAGGAGAGATGTAGTATTCTCTGTGAAGGTGAAACTAGATTGGCTTCATAGGCCCCTGAAACCCTTATGTAAAGAAATGTCATTGTGAGCCATTATTAATATATAATTAAATGTCAGGATACAGCCATCTTTCGTATTGTTTTCCCTTCATTTCAAGCTTTAATTTGGGTGAAAAGCAAGGAGCAGAGTTGCATTCTACATAAATGATAGAAATAGAACAAGACTCTTTTGATCTAATAGTGGCAAGTCATTTAGTCAGAAAACAAAACTCAAAATATCTTTTTCCTGAAGTCTTATTTACAAAGCTAGGCATGTTCCACCCCCCAAAAAAATTTAAAAAAAAAAAAAGAGAGAGTGAGAGAAGAGAAGGGGAGAGCATGAAATAAATTTAAATCAACTGGAAAATAGCATCTTGAAGTAGCTGTTAATTTGCAGAAAGCAGAGCTATCCAGTTAATGAAATGAGCACACCGAAAATGATGATTTCTCACACCAAATTCTCATCTAAGCTGTATCCAAGTAAACCACTTACACAGTAGAGTCAGGATGGTGCCCGGCCCCCCCCCCCCCCCTCCCCCAGTGTTAAACTGCTATATTGGGAAGGCTTTAGTAGGGTTCATACTGACCATCTGGACAGAAAATGAGCATTAAAAACTGTAGATAGGTCCCAGACTGAAGTTCAGACAGGTGGTTGCTCACCAAAGACAGAAAGGTGTTTTCAAAATTCTCCCATAGATTACTGAAGAGTTATATTCATAGCTCAAAAATATATCAAATCTTTGTACAATCCTTCTGTAGAATTCAATCCCCATGCTTCAGGGAAAAAAAATGTTGAGACCAAAGACCAAACGGATTCTTATTCAGAAGGATAGTCTGCTTCTGTGCTCAAGTAAGAGCTCAATGCATGCCCCTCACCCATGAGGGGTTGAGAAGGCCAGAAGGGGAAGGGAATAAGGAGAAAGATGGTCTTTCAGAAGTTGTCATGGGGTCATAAGGCTTACAGCTTTCCACCTGATTTGTCAGGCATGTGAAAGGAAATCCATTCAGCAGGATATTTATGATCCATATTTTCATCTTTTTAATTAGATGTCAAAACGCATAGTTTTGGGGGCCTAGAAAAGTATCTTTTCTAATGGGGCTTTCCCATATAGTCTCTTGGGGCATTAATAGGATCTTTCACCTTTACTTAACAGCCAGAGAATTTATGGGGACTTGTTATCTTTGAGGCATCAGCCTAGCTAGCAAGTTTGTCTGACATTAGTCAACAAATCAAAAGTTGTGTAGACAGGAATAAAATGAAGAATTGAACAGGAGATGACTAAAGAGAAACATGCATATTCTCCTTGATAAGAATTAAATAAACCTTTGTCTGTGAGGCAGAGAGATTGGACTCATTAAGGTTTAAGAGCCATTAGTACTTCAGTGGGAAGCTTACTAGGGGATAAAATCCCTGGATGTTCTTTCAAATAATTTCAGGTGTGTTAGTTCAGTGATGATCACTGTCTCCTCATCCAAACTGTAAGCAGAGGATTTCACCACTGCTGCTTGAGAACCCAGTCTGGGTTTCCTTTCTCTCCCCGTTTTTTCTCCCTCCTTGCTTCTTCCTCCCTCATTTATGTCCTGGCTTTGCTAGAAAGCAGAACTTACTGACCGTGGAGTTTTAATGCAGCAAGCCTGTGTAACAGAAACAGGGAGGATGAGCATCTCCACAAAGCAAGAAGTGCAGAAGCCTATTCACATACATACCTGTAACAGATATGAAAAATACTTGTTTCAGCTGTATATAGTAAGGGAAAAGGTAATGCATGACCACTTCTACATTTTTTTCTCCATGGATCCTAAGTGACTGTGTACTTCATAAATATTCTTATTTATAGTAAGAGAAATTCAAATTATTTATTAAGTACAACCTACTCAGAAAGAAAATGGACAAGGCATAGACCTTAGCACCTATCTCTTTGCCCATAAATTTGTCTCCTAGACCACAATAAAGAACTGACAATTTTTGCCCATTTGCTGTAAGGTTATCACATTGCATGGGGTAAAGTTTGAATATTTCTTTCATATAGAAATGATTCATCAGAAATAATAAGCAGTGCCTCTCTATTTAAATGTGATTTTATTTTAAAAGTTCCACAATGCCAAGGATGAAAAAGTTACCTGACAATTCTAAATGTCATCTGCTTCAAAAGAAGCACTGTACTGGCTTTTATACTGATATCCAAAAGAAAATGATAAGCATACAGTTAAAATACAGTTAAACCACCTTGCTGTGGTTTGCTCTCCTTTAATTGAGAGCGGGACTGGCCTCATTCATTAAAGTACACTAGAGAGGAGATGGAATAAGTTTTTACTTCTGAGCTAGACTGTAGGATAGCATGGGCTTGGTTCTTGTGACAGCACCTGAGATGCTCGGCACTCAAGAGATAAATCAACAAAGCACCAAGGTTTAAGAGTCCACATTGTCCTGCTGACATCAGAAGGGCCTCTCACATGCCTAAGTGAAGTACAGGTTTCAGTATAAAGATCAAAGCTCCTTGAAAGACCTTTTATGGCTCAGCAGAAGCTGCAGAATTACAGCAGAACTAGTGTTTTGTTTGGTATTGGTTATGGCTTTTTAAACTGGTGAGTAGAATTGTGAGCAATTCATAATCATCAGCCAATCAAAAGGTAGTGCAGAATATCAGTAAAAAATGGCTTTTCTTTCTTTTTGGACATATTTGTATTTATACCATGGTACATATATTTTGCAGATCAAGTTTCAATGTGTGTATAAGAATGAGTGTCTCAAACATGAGAAACAACTGCTCACTTTAAAATTTTAGAAGGTTTACTAAGCCTTAATAAATACAACAAAGGACTGAATAAGGAAAAAGAGAAGCACTGGGAGCATGGAACTAAACCACCACGGCTCACCCATAAAATGGCTGCTCCGCCTTTTATACCCTTGGGGGTTGCCTCAGGTAATCCTGGCCACACCCAAAGTCTGCCAATCAACTCTTCTTCACTGTCCATTGGTGGAGACTGCTTTCTCGAAACCTGACTGGAGGTCAGGTGCTGCCATGCCACACCTCCTAATAACAAACCTTCCCTCCCCACAAAAGCCCTTCCAAGGCTGTCCAGTGACAATAGTACAAGGGGGAGGGGAATACTATGTGGAGAACATACCACAATAACTTAACTATACATCAATAAAGCTTGTCTTGACATACATATTCATATTAATCCCTTCTTTACGAGAGCCAACCGTCACATTACCCATCTATAACATCAGATTATAACCTAAAACAAGAAAAAATAATCTTGTTCTAAGTACATAGAGACACATGTACAGTTTTCCTTAAGTATTGCATATGTATATATTTCTATTTAGTGTATAGAATATATGCATAGAAAATATAGGTCATGTGTCTCTGGCTTTGTGTGCAGGTTATAACTACACCTTGTATATAAATGATTTATTATAAAACATCAGTGTTTCTAGATTGTGCTGCATAGTAGATAAGCTGTAATTAGGCGGGGGAAAAAAGGAAGACATGCAGCTTTTCAACAAAAGAAGAGACTGATACTGACAGATTGTTGCCATGGTTTGGGTGTGTATGCATGTCTGTACTTGTGCATGTCTCAGTGCCTTTTTTTTTTTAGCATCCATCCCTGCCAATCTTTGCACTGTCAATAGGGAAAATCATATCCATGGCAATGAAGTGAACCATTCTTACCCACATAAATGATGACTCCAATCTAAACTGTCAAATATTCTATGTATATAATGTACAATATGTCTCTTTACTAATACCTTTGTGCATCTTGTTTCTGTGGCTACACACGTACGCAAATAAGAACTGTACCTTTTCTCTTAGTTTGATCACCAGTGCTATTTGTCAGTTCCATCTGAGTTGTTATAAATGTCTTTATTGTTTGTTTAATTAAAGTTAGACAGTCACTAGCAGTTCCATCTTGTGTCATTCAGATCTTTCAAATGAATTTGTCTTTGGGGTGAGTAATGATATTCTTTCCCTTCAAGGGAGACTGAATTGTGATTAACTGAACCTTTTACAATTGTATAATGGCTTAAAGAAAAAGCCTTTTCCTTCCTTCCACCAACATTCTTATAATTCCCACTCATGAAATACTGCCACTTTCTAGATCAATTCATAAAGTTCTTAGTATGGGACAGTGGATAAGCATGGTGCTTGTGGGAATGTGTTGATACAAAACTGGGGTATGGAAGAGTTTGCAAAACACACAAACCACAGAAAACAGATTATATTCATTCATTGGTTGCCAGTATTGTTTAAGCTCATATCCAGGAGAGATATTCACCAGCTAGCCAAATATTTTTAATCAAGAACATGTGTACCTATCAAAACCATTGCAGCACAGGCAATAATGTCCATTTATCATAAAAAAAAAAATCAAACCAGCAGCTGAGAGTAGTTCTTAATGATCAGCATCAGCAGATTCTTTCTCATGGTTGCTGCAATGGCAGCTCTTCTCCATGCTGTAATGATCCATCTAAGGCAGCTCTGATATCTTTTATTCTATTTTGTGTTCCCAATACTAAATACTTCTAATTTTTATACACTAGTAAGAATTCTGAGCATGTTTAAAAGGCAAACTGCTATTTTATTCTTTCTCATGTTTAGTAACCAGTAAATTCTCTTCACCCTTATCCTCATCAAACTTATTTTTTCTTTTTTTGTTACACCTTCAATGTTCGTTCTAAATAACCCAAAACTTATGATTTATTAGTTCAAAACCAAATGCTTTTCCAGCTGTTCTTCCACCTGTTATTTATAATGGTTGAATCTGCAAGTTTTCCGCTCTTCATGAATTTCAAGTTATCTTTTCCCCATTCTTCTAAGTTAGAACATATTTTAAAATACAGTTCACCTACTCAACTATTTTACACTTCATCACTGATTTGCCTATTTTATCTCATTTATCAATAGATCTTTTTTTCAGTGTTTGCACTAATCTATTTCAAACCTTAAATACCTATCCCACATAATAATGCTTACCACTCAGAAGTAAGGTTTTAATTTGCTTTAGAGTCTGAGTGGCAATCCCAACAACTTTGGCAGTGGAAAATGTCACTGGTACCAGACTCACTTGCAGACTAAAGATAGATCTTTGGAGCAGTCTTAAATGTTNACCAGAGCTAATCACTTTTGAAGGTGACACAACAAACAATTTAAGACCCCAACAATATGTAAGGATTCAGTAGGAACCTAGGAGTTCAGAAGAATAGAGTTGTTGTCTCCAAGTACTGCTTGACTCCCGTTTGGGGGGCATTTCAGATGGCACAACAGGGTGGAAATGAGTTGCTGTGAAGGCAGTACTAATGGAATTGTGCCAGACTCATCCTTTCTTTCTACATAATTTTGTAGGAAAATGGTGATATTTGAGAAAGATTGCACAATATCTTCTACCACCACATGCCTGCATTTGCTTTTAAAAGGCAGGTTTTGCATCACAAGTTTGCACAGTGTGATTAATTTCTATTCAGGAACTGGTTTTGCTAGAAATATCATGATGAATACTCAGAAGAAACTCTTATTCCACAGGAAAAAAAAACACAGATGAAGAACAGTTTAGAATGTTCAAATATTGAAGTAGCTCCACCCCAACACTCCAAAAAAAAAGGTTGATAAGTTATATTGCTCTGGAGTGTATTCAAATTAAAAATAAAAACAGGAAGGAAATTCAAAACAAAATTATTTATTTTTCACACACCTTACATGTCCTCTGTAGAGTACTATCAGGTGACAATAATCTCTGAAAAGAAAGAGACAAAGTGAAACAATATGAGGTGTATTTTTTAAACAAGACAAACATCTCAAATTAGATCTAAGTCTCTACATGCTCAGAGAAACAGAATTATGCAATTAATTGGCTGAAAAAGGAGACTTCAGTTCTGCTGTTATTACACAGTTCATGCATTTCATAGTGGGATTTGACTGTGGGTACAAATAATGCCCCTGAACTTTTGAGAAAAGGAAGCTAAGTATGAAAATTAAATACATATACATTTAAATGAATCTCTCTGTGTCTTTTGCTTTTGCGAAAGGAAACAGACAACCCACATCATATTTCATGAGAGGTGAATCAGAGCTTCATTGACTCCCAAGATTTCTTCTGCAGCTCATCAAATGAGATGAAAAATGAGCCATAATCCAGGAGAGTTTACATAAGAATCACAGAATTCATAGTATTTCTCTGCAAGCATTTTAGCCAGGAAAATAAGGAGGCAAAAAGAAGTCCTATCATTTTTTTAAAAGCAGAATCTTTAAATTATTATTGTAAAGATTACTTGACATGTTTATGACTGACCAATGTGTTTCAACCTTGTTTACCTGTGTCCAATGTCTTTCACATGTAAACTTAATGTGCATAGCAAATGAATTAACACATTTCCCCCCTGGTTTTTTTTTCCACACAATAGTGGGAACACTTCTGTTCTGGGAACAACCTTAAAAACAAGGGACTCTTATGTACAGGCTAGTAACAATAAAAGCAGTAAAGCTATTATGTTGAAAAGAACAGACAGTTTGACCTAAGAAAATATTTGTGCTCCTGATAAACATTTGAGAAGACTTTTGATATGAAAAATTTTAAAAGTGAAAACTCAAGAAAGCCTGAGATTATTAATGCAAATTATTTGGAGAATCTACTGCAATCATCATGAACTGGTCTGCATGTGTTTGTTTTTCAAAAACACTAGTTCCATAATATTTTATTTGCATGTGTCTCCACAAAAGAGAATGCCACACTGCTTTGCACAAATATTTGAAGGAAATGAATGGTAAATCCATAGTGTGTATTGATGCAAGTAAAGTCCATGCACTATTCCAATTAGGCAATTTGCATAATGCTATGAAACAAATCTGCCCAGCCATGAAGATCCTAAACATTAAACCATGAGAATAAAGAGAGGTAATGTTTGAGCACTTCAAGGAGAGAAGGCAATAAAATCAACTGAAATAATACCAAGGGTGTTCCATCAAATCAAATGAAAAAATAAAATAAAATAAATAAAAATGTAAAAAAAAAAAAAAAA
>VWYE01022215.1:616-19684 GCA_013398995.1 Alaudala cheleensis | reverse complement strand
CCCGGCAAGCCCCCCAGGGGGTCCCCCCCCCCCCCCCCCCCCCCCGTCTAGGCTCCTGCCCATCCAGGAGAACCAGAGAGATACTCTGGTTTCCCATAGTCTGAGACGTATTATCCAGGGGCCTACCCTTGACATAGCCCTGGTTTGACAAATACAAGGACCAAACACCAAGGAAAACTACCCGGTAGTACAAATGTAACTTCCAAAATGTCAGAACGAAATCTAATAAGTGGTCACAGATAATTAAGACAATTTTGAAGTTGCTTTGGATTATCAGGGTTGTTTTCCCTGTTTTTTAAACCACAGAGAATATTTACAAGTAGTTATTCCCATCTTGTTATCTCTTCTGATGCTTCAGTTTTGCAGGAGATGCACAAAATACATAATGACGCAGGACAGTATAGTATGATTAACTAAAAATAGTAACAATAAAATGTGGAAATAATAGCTGTCCCTACTCTCAATTTCATCTTGATTTTCCCTCCAATAATGGGAAATTAAGAGAGCAACAGACATTAATGGAATAAATGGAGATCTCTCAGTTAAAATACCAGATCCTTACATCGCAATAATATCTAATACTGCTGTATCCAACTAGTAGAGTATCTATAAAATATGATGCAGTTATATATCAGAGTATATTAACAAAAATGTTAAACACAACTTGAGCTAGGGTCTTTTGGCAGGGGGAGAGGGAGTTGGTGGGTGTTGAGTTTGAGGGGTTTTTAATGTTAAAGAAAATTATCGTCTTGCTTTTCTTAGAGCACTTTTCCCTTGTACACAGTTTTTCAACATGAATTCAACTGCAGCAAATGAACCAGAAATAATTTTTATATAAATAAAATTGACACTTAAATTCTTCATCCTTTATCTTTCAGGATCAATGCTGCAAGGAGAGTTTTGAGGACAGCACCAAGACAAAAGGGAAAAGGCAGTATTATTTAATAGTGGGAGGGTGGGGTTGTTTTTTTGTTATTTATCAGTAAACTTGGGGCAAGAACATTTAAGTCACTACCCTTGCTGAGTCAGGGGAGGTTTAGGTTGGATATCAAGAAAAAGTTTTTGACCCAAAGGGTGTTTGGGCACTGGAACAGGGTCCCTCCAGGAAGTGCTCACAGCACCAACCTGACAGAGTTCAAGAAATGTTTGGACAATGCTCTCAGGCCCATGGTGTGATTCTTAGAGTGTCCTGTGAGGGCCCAGAAGTTGGACTCCATGATCATGATGCATACCTTCCAACCTGTCATATTCTATGAGTGTATGATTCCAGGAAAAATCAGAACGGGATTGTGTGAAATAATTAATATTTTGAAATACACAGATTAGACTGAATTCTAAAGCAAACCCTTACAATAGTGGCAAAGTGAGTGTATTCCCAGCAAATATTTCAAATTGCTGAGGTGTTTTTATTTGTTTCTTTTTAATTTGTGGCATTGTAAGTAAAGAGTTTGGGAAAATCTATGTTGTACTTCCCTTTACTGTATAAAATGTGCACTCCAATAAATCTATATAAATAGGAGTCAGTGCTATTAACATATTTCTGTGTTTTTAAAAAGTAAACATATAAATAAATAGATCTAAAAATATGGTAGCAAGGAAAATTGTTGATTATGTAGTGTCAGTGCCTATGTGCTGATGTAGTGCATGCTGCATCATGTTCTGTACATTTTCAGTGATGCAAGGATATAAACTTTTACACCATAGTTTTCAAATGTAATGCAGTACTGTTACACTACAAATCCAAGAAATAATAGCATTTGTTTAAAAACTCTAACATCTTTAAAACATCACAATGTCAATAAGGGCTACTTATCAAACAGAGAGCTTTAGGTGAATAAACAAAATATTCCCACACTTGGACTTTTTACAGTATGAGCAGATTTCTATTATTGCTGTACATAGAAATCTGGATCTCAGGAAGGAGATCATCGTAACATCCATGCTGCTTGATGCTAACTCTCTTTCACACATCAGCCTAACACCATGTTTAAAATTTATTTGGTGAGCTGTCCACTGTGAAATTGCCTGGAGTTTGTTCTCTTACATCACAATGGGACCCAATCCTCCCTTAGCCAAAATTAATTCTGCAAGATCTCCTGAGTAAGACATCAAGAACTATACAGTAATAATAAAGTCAAACTAACCTCAGGAGATCTGTGTTTGAATACCTGGTAAAATAGAGAGCTGATTGTAATGATATTTTCAAATTATCTTTGAAAATAGCACTTGAAAAATATCTCCTCCAGTATTTTTCCCATTCCTCAGACCATGAACTGCTAAAAAAAAAAAAGAGGAGAGAAGGAAAAATTCCAAACCAAAACAGAATATAGGAATTGAAAGTATAAAACATTCTTATTCCACAAGTGTAAGAATTTGTTGTACAGAATCCACGGCGATTAGCCTTTTGTTCCTGTGGCATCATGCCAACACATATGTGAAAGATTTGTTTTTTATAATATGCCCTGCATTACACATGAGAATGATAATCTAGCAGCTGATTTTTAAAGAAACAGGAATTCCCAAGAGTAAGACTCACCTGCAGCTCTGGATATGCAAACAACTCGTTTATTGTGTAAAAGTGCTTCCATCCACTGTAGGTATTTTCTTTTATTTTTATAATATGCCAGAACTTTAATTCTATATGCTGATTAGCAGTTGTAGGCAGCAGAAAATCCTCAAAATATTTTGATGTTGATTAAAAGACAAGAGAGAATCATTTCTGGAAGATTAAATGGATACAAATGCATTAAGGCAATGTATGTGGGTAAATGGTTTGAGAGAAAACCTGTTTACTGGGTGTCAGCGTAGCATTGCTATTTGGAATGCATAAAGGTGAAATACACTCGAGCCACACATGTTTTAAGTCTGTAGCTTATACCAAAGTCTATGGTGACACAGCCAAAGTAGTTATCTATTGCATTTTCTTGTCACTGAAAAAGCTATAAAAAATTCAAAGCTTGATTTTCTCCTTCCGTTCCTTAAGGTAAGTCAGCAGTACCACTACTGATGTCAATGGTGTTGTGCTAGTTAAAACTAGGGTGAGAGAGAGGTGAATGAACATCTTAATATATTGTGTCATGCCAGGCTATTATTTTTCTTTTTAGGACTTAGTCCTAAAGTTCTCCAGCATAGCAACCAAAATCAGTGGTACTGTGCCTGAGTGAGGTTTACTCACAATGGAAGAAAAAAAAGCTTTTCTTTTTCTTTTTAAAACAATATACTAAACACTGCAAGTCTGTTTGTTTCCTTTTTCTCCCCATACCTTTTCCCAATACCAGAAATACAAGTTTTGTTCCGTGCTGTCATCAAACTGGAGTATGCCATCACAAGGATTGAAGGAGCCAAGACAGTGGAAGTGAGGACTTCTACATTCAGAACTCCTTCTTGATTTTATGTCTGCTCAATTAAAAATCTAGAAAACTGCTGAATTAAAATTCATGCACTGTTGGCCTCCTTGCTGGTCAGTTAAGGATGAATTAAGTTCAAAGTTTAGTCTCTGATCACAGCTATTTTTCCACTAATTATTTATTTCCCCTAGGGGAAAAAGAAAAAAAAAATAGGAGAAACAGGAGGACCTATGAGGCCAGGCACTGCTTTATTTCTGATTCCTCCTGAAAAAAAAACAGGTGAGATTGATTCATCCAATTATTATGGTTTCATTTTGAAGGTGAAGCAGAAACTGCTGGATATTTGCAAGGATTGGTGACATGTATTCCGGAGGTGTTTAGGAGTGTATCAAGGTGGTTTGCTCAGCCAAGCCAAAGAGTGTGTAGGAAGAACAGGTTTGTCACGGTTGTATCTAAGCAGCCAGCATGGAGGATTGGGTTTCTGACTGTCATTGCATCTTTGCTTGGAGACATTAAAGCATTTCCCACTGTATACTTAATCCCATCTCATTACAGACAATTACATTGCGCTCATTGCCCCCCAGGGATTTTTTTTCCCCCAGAAAATGCCTCAGGCATTATCTCCTTTCGGTTCTATTGTGCCAACAATGGCACCACCTGCTGTTCATGAACAATTGTCAAAATTTTGAAAAAATTTAGAAGTCCTTCCTACATATAAAATCCCTGCACTGCCTCTGGAAATTTCATCTAGCAGCTACAAATTATAATCAATTTCATCAGGATATTAACAAATTATTTGTTTTCTCATTGTTAACAAAAGATAGTGAGGGGGTGAGGGAGGGCTCACTATCTACAGAGCGAGGTCCTACATCCTATAATTACTCCATAATAATATATTTACTATTACTGATGTTCCTTACAAATTCTTTTTATGTTACCTAGTTCTAGTAAGCATATTCCTTTAAAATTATCAGCCTTACAATCCCTATAATGTATTAAAGATCACTCAGTGTTTATGATAGCTGTAAACATTAAATGACTGAAGATTAAATGCACAGTGAGCCTATTAGTACCTGAAAGATTTAATTAATTCAACTTGACAGGTGAGTAAATTTAAAATTAGTTTTAATAATTGTGTATAAAGTTAACATTTTTCAAAATCTAATAATGAGAGCCTTTTATTCCTACTTTTACATCTTAAGTTTTAGTCTACTTTCTTGTTTCTTCTTCAAAACACCAGGCACTGATTTAAATGAAAAATTAAAACAAAAATTGAAAACAGATCAAACAATAAAACATGAGTCTGACAGGCCCCTGCTAGCAATCAAAAAAATATTCTTCTGATGACATATAAGAAATGGCAATAATATTTGAAAAAATAGTATTACCTCAAATGAGGAAACTAGTGACTAAACCAATCATTTTTGTTTTTTCTTCATTCTTTGTTTTCTTAGTTTTTGTTTGCACTAGATTCACTGGAATAGCTCACGCCAGCAGTGAACATGTTTTCTTTGCTCAGCATCTTGTCATCAGAGATCACAAGGCAATGGAAAACACACCAACTAGCTATTACATGCCTCACATTACTCCAGGTTACCTTCAGTCAATCTGATAATTTTTGTAATGTGGTATTGTTAAAATCCATCTGTTCAGGTTTAGAGGTTCTACCCATAGTCCAGACCTATGCATAGCTCAGTATTTCTCAGTACCATTTGTGAAACACATGCATTGCTGTATTTGTACAGTTTAATAGACAGATTGCTGATTATGCTTTCCATTTAATATTACTTCTACTCTAAATTTAATTGTGTATCACACCTATATTTCATTAATTTTCTTTTTCCACATGGGCACTTTTGGCACACAGATATATATTGTATTTTCCTGGGACACTGACTCCTCCAAATACCAGCAAGTATGCAAGTTTCTGGATCAGAACTCTTCATAACAATCCAGCTTTAAATGCTATTATTTTATCCTCCATGTTGGGTCATTTCAAGACACTCACAAAAGTTGAACACTAAGCTAAGAATAAGGAGAACGACACCAATTATCTTTAGTAATTTAAAAACATAAACTAGCTCTGACTCTTTACGGCAAGCACTGAGTCCTCTATTAATTCTTGCCTTCTCTCCTTTCCTCAATTTATGAAAAGAGAGTTGTCCCTCCAATCCCCCTCCTTTACATGACAGATAGCACAAAAATCACACTAGCATTAAAAGTAATACATTTTATGTGCAATTACTCCTTTCCCAGATTGCATCCCAGCATAAACAGAGGTGAGGGTAGAGATCTCCAGGATGTAAAAGGAAGGGTGCACAGTGCATACCAAACACAAGCATTTTTATTGACATATTGCCCCTACTTATGCAAGTTAAAGATACACACAGGTGATGCCACCTTCTCCATCAACCCCAGCCACAGGTCAAGGCTACAAATGGTAGGCACAGTCAAGCTCATATTTCTCCTGAAAAGTGAGAAGCGCTAACAGCTGGGGGGGAAGGGAGAGAAATTAGTGCAACTCTTTGGAAAGGTAGCCAACATTCTCAACAGCAAATGCTGCACATTAGTACAGCTTCTTTAGTGGCTTTCATGTTTACAGGAGTATTTGCCAGCAATGAAAATGTTGCAGAGTCAATCCAAACACAGTGCCATACAGTCATCCATGCTAGCAGCCCAGTGTTTAAAATAACCCTGATGTATTATTCATTAAGAGTTGGTGTGTATGCAAATTAGAGAAGCAATTTCCAAATTTGGCCATCTGGGATTAATAACAACAAAACCAGCAACAATAGTAAAGATAAAAACATAAATATAACTTCTGCTTGATCAAGCTAGCAAGCTTTGAGTCATCCCCAGAATCTATATAATTAATCAAAATTCTTTTTCATTAATTGCATCAAAGAATTGCAAACTTTACCTGGTTCGCTTTGTAAAGCTATCAGAATTTCTGGAAGAAATAACTGGCTGTGTGCACAACCAATAAAACTGAACTGAAAAGCTGATTAAGGGCACTTACTTAATGTAAATCCACTTACATTCATATGATGTCTGTGTTTATGCAAATTAAAGCAAAGGAAACTCTGGAGGATTGGTTGCCATAGTCCACAAACATTATGTACAGAGGAAAAATAGAGAACAGTGATAAATCTTGAAATTATAGCTAGGAAGNACACACTCTAGCCAGGACTACACCAGCTGCAGGAGGGAGGGGGACAGGAGGACTTTTCTAACAAAGGAGAATGAAAATTACAGTAACATAATAGAATTAAAACGAATAATCACAGATTTTAAAAGTTTTATATAAGCATGTAAATTTTAAGCCTATTTTTACAATGTAAAAATCTGCAATTATCACCACCCTACAAGATGGACCCAGTGATGTTTGTCAACTGTATTTGTTCCGTAGCTGTGTAAACAGGGTCCTTAAGCATATCAAGTAGGTGAAAAGTAATTACAACAAAAATGATGGTGTTACACATTAAGAATAAAACCTTACATGCCCTTCTGGGTTTTTTTTAATGGCTTTCTGTTACATTTCATTCAGTCTTTCAGGTGAGGCTTAATTCTCAAATAAATGATATTGAAGAGTGTTTCAGCTGGAGTCAAATTTAGCTCCTTGGTATCTTCATTTTGCTGTGTAGCTGCTTCCTTCCTGATGCAGGCTTATAGGTGATAGAGCTGATATTCTTGTTGCATCCAGGCTGAATTTTTTCCCAGCCTAAAATACTTTTTAAAGGACCATGCTTTTCTATAATTAAAAATCAAAATATGTATGAAATGTACATAAAATTCTATTTCTCACATCAGGTTCAAATATATCAATCCAAGTTCTTAACAGGGTAATCACCTGTTAATGCTTTTTCACAACAAGATATATCAGAATCAGAATAATACAGCATATCAGCATGATGCCTTTTTGCTGGTCCTAAAATCATGAGCCAGACACAGTTAGGGTGATAAAAAGGGGTTACCTTTATAAGGATCCTTACGTGCACAATTTGCCAGGTGGAAAATACTGAAGATGCTCACATAGCATGTATACAACTTTAATACATTTAGCAAATTAGCATATCTGACAAAAATCCCCCATTAGAGACATAGTGGTGAGGTATTTCCTCCCAAATTCAACCCTCTTTGAATTCCCCCTCTTTTAGATAGGAACTAAACTTTGTTTGTGAAAACGTGTCTTGGAGAGCTAGTTTCTATCTTGGCATCCCCATGAATCTGACCTTGAACTTCCAGCTTGGAGCCACTGGGGATTTTATTTTGTTTCTCTAATAGGGTAGGAAAAATATCAGCTACAAACACTATGATAGGCTACAGAGCTACATTAGTACATGTGTAAAAATAATACAGAAATGTATATGAGAGAAGAAAAGGTAAAAATCAATTCTGCATCAAAGCATTATCATATTCTTGATAAGACCAAATATATATGAGTAGAAACACAACTGTTATGTAGTACATGAAATTGTATTTTTGCATTTATTCCCATCAACAAATTAACATTTTAAGAGAGGTTCTCATTTGTAGATAACCATTTATTAACAGTGTCATTGTAATTCAAGATTTAAGAAGGATCAGATTAAATAATTTCATATATGACATTTGAATTGTGCATCCATAGGTATGTCTGGCTTTTTTGTCTCCCAACTGCTCCTCCATGGGCATACATGAATTGGGATCACTGTTTTTTATAGGAAACTCATGGTAAGATGAATTGAGAACAAATGAGCCTTCTCAGAAAGCAGAATGGTGGGCCCACAGGAGGAAACTGAGATACACCCCTGGCATCATCACTGCTGAGCCTTCCCTGCCAGTTTTGTTTGCGTTGTGAAGACCAACCATTCCATTCCACATTTTCAATAGTCCTAGAGGGAACTGGACATTTTGCTATACCAGGTTATGACTTCTGAGCTCTTGCTTATGAGATTTACTGGCTGCAAGGAGCCAGTAGATGTGTTACCACAGAATCACAGAATGGGTCAGGTTGGAAAGAAAAACAGTGGGTCATCTGGTCCAGTCTCCCTGCTCATGCAGGGTCATCCTGGAGCACACAGCACAGAATTGTGTCCAGACAGATCTTGATTATCTCCACTGAGGGAGGGAAGGCAGGGGATATAGGTGTCAAAAAGATCCAAACAGAAAGTTTGAACTTCTTAGATGAATGAGCAGTGTCTTCTGTACACACTACAGAAATGGACATATCTTCTGAGAAGAGCAGTGGTTTTACAAGGCACGAGGGTTATTTTGCTCTTCTTGTGAAAACAGAAAATGTTCCTCATCCAAGCTGTATAAAACACTTTCCTAACATGTAAAAGTTTTCTTCTGTGTTGGGGCTTGTTTGTTTGTTTGTTTTGGTGGGTATTTTGTTTGTTTGTTGGGGGTGGGGGAAGGTGACCTGAGGAAAAAAACACTGAAGAATGCCAAGTCTTCATTTTCTTTGGAAACAAAATGCAATACTGTCTCTTTTCTCTGTGCCATATACATGGAAGGGTTAATGTTCTGATGAACAGTCTACTATGACAACAAAACTAAGACATTTGATATTGAAAACTCTAACAAAGTATTCTCAGATTACAGGTATTTGTCTTTGGGTTCTCAAAGAAATTGTTTTCACAGGTAAAGCAAGATGACAGAAAAAATGTATCTTTACCTTATACACAGCATATAATAGAACAAAATCAAGTATCTGTTCAAAATAATTTTTCAAAAAGCAATGTTCCCTGAATGATGGAGCCATTCAGGAAAAGCAATCAGAAACCACTACACTTATTATATAATTATGTTTTTGTTTCTTTACTGTGCTGTGCCTAAAGATAATTCTTACAAGGAGGATATATTTCCCATTTTGCCAAGGGAGATGAGTTGAGAAGAGCTGTAGCTCTCTCTCTCCACAGAGAGATTAACAACAACGAGGAGAATACGTCACTTGACAGCAGGTGAATGTCACAGCCAACAAGCCTCAGATACTGCAGGCACCATGAGCAGGCTACAGAGGAGTCCACAAGACAGGCAGGTCACAGTGCAGGCCTGGTTGGCGTAAGCAGACAGATCCTAGTCCCTCGAGGGAGCTTTCAGGGGAAGGCAGCACATTGGCCAGAAGAGTGCCCAAATAATAGTGTGATTAATGCATTGCTGATTTAACACCAGTACATCACTACGTATAAGAGCCATAAAAAGACATTGACAACTATACTTCTAAAAAAATCTTGCAAAAAAAAGAAATCAACTGTGCTACACCTATCAACTAATGTGCCTTTGATAACAGTTAAAACGGACACAAACAATAAAATAAATTTTTGTGTCTGAAACAGATAAGAAAACAGTAATGCCTGGAGAAGCCGAAGGTGCTGTTCATAGGTAGAGATGTGCAGTAAGAGCAGGTTGGATGTGTGCTGTTTAAATGGTTTATCCCTGACCAGTGTTTGAAACTCTAGGAACCACAGACCTAATGACAGCTGTGAAGGTCTCAGGCTGTGGTGCTTATTCACCACAGCTATCAATGACATGGCACAAGTTCAATAAATAAATACATTACCTTTACTACTTCGGTGACAAGAAGAGAGAATTGCAACTGTCATGACCACAAAATGGGGAAAAAATTATTTGAGGGGTGAACAAAGAAATCAGAGCCCTGTCGAGATTTGTGACAGGGCTGTGACAGGGCTGTAATGTAAACTGTGAACATTATTCACAGATTTAAATGCTGTCTGTAGGTGTGTTGGGTCCTTTGCACCCATCAAAACTAGAAGTTAAACACACTATGTATCACAGTTCAGTAGGTAAAAATAACAGCATTATTAGTTTAAGGAATGAATACATTATAATGTCTAATTTGGGAATTATTTTAACACAGGGAGTTTGCAAAATGCATTTGGGTATTTTAGACGTCTTATCCTCTATAGGAAAGATTAGGAACGAATAGAGTATGAAGGAGAGAGGAAAAAAATGTGCAAAGGAGCCTTTTAAAAAAGAGAAAGTCTTTAGGCTATGTTATACCCTAAACTTTTTTTTTTTCTCCTCTAAGTGATTCCATGAGCAGAATCTAATGGGATGAAGTTCAGTAAGTCCAAGTGCTGAGTCCTGCACTTTGGCCACAATAACCCCCTGCAATGCCATAGGCTGGGGACAGAGTGGCTGGACAGTGCCCGGGCAGAAAGGGACCTGGGGGCACTGGTGACAGCAGCTGAACATGAGCCAGTGTACTGGTTTGAAAGCAAAACCAGTGAGAGACTAAGTCAGAAATACAATTTAATAGGAAAACTATAAAAATAAATATAATAGTAAAAGGAACAAACAAAAAGACCCTTGGCAGAGTCAGAATACAACCTGACACCCTGTTCATTAGGGTAGTGGTAGCAGTCCGAATAAAGCAGTCTTGTTGAAGCAGGGATCCTGCAGAAAGATCTGGCAGCTCCTATCCTCTGGAAATCCAGTCGGNCTTGAGCGTGTCCAGAGGAGGCAACGAGGCTGGTGAGGGGCTTGGAACACAAGCCGTATGAAGAACGACTGAGCGAGTTGGAGTTGTTCAGCCTGGAGAAAAGGAGACTCAGAGGTGACCTTATCACTCTCTTCAACTTCCTGAAGGGTGGCTGTGGTCACCTGGGGGCTGGTCTCTTTCTCCAGGCAACAACAGACAGAACAAGAGGACACAGTCTCAAGCTGTGCCAAGGGAGATCCAGGCAGGATTCAAGGAGGAAGTTTTTCATGGAAAGAATGGTCAAATACTGGAACCGTCTGCCCAGGGAGGTGGTGGAGTCACCATCCCTGGATGTGTTTTAAAAATGACTGGATGTGGCACTTGGTGCCATAATCTAGTTGAGGTGTTAGAACATGGGTTGGACTCGATGATCTTAAAGGTCTCTTCCAACCTAGAAATTCTGTGATTCTATGATTCCCTGTGTCTCTGCAGAACCCCTGTGTAGGTGCAAAACTTACTTCATATTCAGACCCCAAATAGGCATATAAATACACTAATGATAATATATTTTTAAACTCCTAGAACCCCATGGTTACACTAAAAATACGTGTAATCACTTCTGAAATTGCATTAAAAATAAACTTGCTACTACAAGGGAGAGCTTGTTGACTTTCATAAGAAAAAATTAGAAGGTCTCCATACAGGTACAAAGCCTGTTATATAATAAGTATTATTTAAAGGCGTATAAAATTAAATATAATAACTCAAATATCCATACTAAATTAAATTTAATTGATGTGCAAAAATTGTAAACCCTACTTCAATTTACGACTGAAAGGGTACCAAAAATTTCAGATTCCTCAAACTTTAGTGAAAATACATTTTGTATATTGTAGGACTGGTCCAGTAATGCAGCAATAAACACTAGAACATGACAAATGGTCATCTCTAGACTTTGCATAAAACTCATGCTCAAGATACTGACTTTAATGATTACAAAAATATTCTCAGGCAAAGCAAGAACACCATGCATATTTTATAATAATGTTTAATTGCTGTAAAAATCTGGCAAGTAAGTTTCTCAGTGTGCTTTGGAAAGGGGTATGTTTATTAATCTTCCTATATTGTATTCTGAAATAATCAATTATCCCCAAAAAAAAGTGAAGCTAACTGCTGGTATCTGAAAAGTGGTCATTTGTGAGAAATATTTTCAAAAACATACTGTATTTGTCAAAACTTTACAGAAAATTACTGGAACATATTGCTCCTACAAGGCCGTGATGGAAGCTGCTGGCTGTGCTGCAGTTTACAGGCCCAGAGCCAGCAGAACTAGGTGACAACCTGCAGAGCATCACAGCAAATAGCACTGACCTGAACCCTGACAAATCAGCATTATTCACATTACAAAGTTAACTCTAATATCTTATTTTGCACTAGAAGACAGTGGTCCCAGAGAAAATAAAATTAGTTCCAGAGATTGTGATGCTAGCATGTAACTTCAAGAGTTTACCTGTGCAACTCACCTGCTGGCTATGATTTTAGGTACTGCTCAGAACCCTTTGGGTGCAGTAATATTGTGTTTATTGATTCTGCAGTTGTGTTCATCTAATTTTTGTTTTGCCCTGTGATTGAGCTGACAGGATTTTATTGTGCATCATCACTGAAGCATGACACCATTGATCTCTCAGTTGTGCCAGTATCACTCAGCCTATTTTGCTAACAAATAGTGTCAAAAATTATTTCCAAAACATATTTTAACCCCCTCATTACCTGCAAAACCAATAGTCATCTGTGGCAATGGGGCTGCATTTGCTGTGGCAGAGCACTAACAGGCTGTCAGTTTGGTAGTTTGCTGCACTACCAAAGCTGCTAAAACTAGAGATTTGTGAATTTTTTTCCATGCAATCTGAGATATGTAATTTACTGAATTCTTAAATTTAAAAAAAAAAAAAGAAAAAAAGAAAAGAAAAAACAAACAAACAAAAACAAAACAAAAATAAAACAAAAAAAAGACTTTGAGGAGGTCTCAGCCTCTGTGTTTTGGGGTTGTGTTTTGGGTCATGTTCATGATAATAAGCATTGAAGTCATATGAGAGAACAAAATGGATTTGTTCAAATGTTTATTGCAACAATTGATACCTTTCTGTCAAAAGCAAGGAGAAATGAGCAAATGAGTGATGTTAGAGTACAGCCAAACAAATGCAAAATAAATACAACAGCATGAAAAACAGCAAAAAGTAGCACAAAGTGTTGTCTCATTGCTGGGATGAAATGTCATAGAAAGCAAGGACAGAATATATGAGATGCATATTAAATCATTGCTACAATTATACTTTAGTAATGATGGGCAGAGACACTCCTCTAGTATCTGCCTAAATTTATCCTGTAGGCAAAATAATTCTTTTTCCTGCTACATATATGTAATTAGTGCTACAAATACTTGATTTTCATTTCTCACCCAAAAGTAAATCAAGAGTGACTGCCTAGAAATAATGTTATGCTAATATAAACAGATAAAAGCAGAAATAAGACCTAAGGTGTTTTTTACTGTACATTATTTTTACCCATTTATCTGCTTACTACAAATAAACAGGAAGAAATGTGAATTTGAGGTGTTCAATGTTTTTTTGCTAAAAACAAGAACAGAAGGCAAGTTTGCACATACAGAAGGTAAACAGTGTTGAAAGACATCTGAGACTGGACAGGAATGATAAAATGAATGCAAGGTTTTCATAAATAGACTTGTTTATGTTATTTGTACCATGACTAGACTTGCTGCATAGAAGAGCTGGGAATTCAGGACTGATGATCTATCATCTTCTGGATAGTCTGAGGAACATGGAAAAAAAAGAGAGCTGTAACAAAATCAGATACTGCATCTTAAAACATGGAGGAAGAGTTGATGGAGTAGTTCGATTCATATGCCAAAAGGTGCCGCTGCCCCATGTGCGCCGGGCTAGCTGGATCTTCGTGGGCTGTGACACTTCCCCGCTAGAGCCGACAGCACAAGGTTATTTGGCTTCCTTTGGGGTGGCACAGGCTTGCTGGTGGTATCAGCTCGAGTACCTTTAAAAGGACAAGCAGTGATTTCAGCTCTGCTGTCCTGAAAAGAACAGGCAGTGGCAGCTCTTACAAGGAGGTGCTCCCAGGGAGAGGCAGGAGTCAGGCTTCTTGTCCAAGAGGTCTTTATTCCAAGCAGCTCCAGAGCAAAAAGCCCTTAACAAGCCACAACACTCTCTTTTATACTGTAGCTAAGGGGTGAAGATTTCAGATAGACCAATGGGTGAAGGGATGGAAACAGTAACCAATCAGGGAGAGAATCAAAAGTAACCAATCAGGGAGACAGTACAAAGAAGGAAGTAACTGGGGAACCAATAGCAACTGGGGACCTGGAACACATTAACTGGGGGTTAGGTAACTTCTAACTGGCAAAACTTCTGGAAAAGTCATTGGGGAGCCATTTTGGTGAGCTGTCAATCAAGACAGCCATTTTGTTTGCCTAACAACCAGTATAGAACATAAGATAAAATATATAAAACTATACAAAACATTAAACTAAACATCATCTGCCCTCCAGGGGAGTGCACTCTCCCTTGTGGTAGCTTTCTGGGCTACCACAAAAAGGCTGATACAAACTCAGAGGTGAGACTTGTAATAGCAAAGCTACATCCCACAGATCCCTTAGAAACAATAAACTATGTCAGCCCCGACTTCTCTCAACCATCCTAGGCCAGTAATGCTGAGTTCACAGTCTCCTCATGCAAACTGTCCTAGAGAACCATTACTACCAGAATTTTTTTCTCAGTTCTCAACTTCAATTATTCATTACTACAGTTTAAGATAACTAATTCTTAGTCTTCCTCCCATAGACACAGAGAGATTGCTCCCTAGCACTCTCTAATAGGTTTCACAAACCTGTACACGGGTATTTTTTCCTTCAGCCTTCCTGTGCAGATAATCACACTTTGTTCAACCTTTTCCACATAAAGTATGCTCCTTTACATTTTTTCCTTGAAGCTATCTGCAATTAGTCTGTATTTTTCTTTAAGGATAGTGGCTAAGATTGCTTGCACTACTGCTGCTGAGGCCTTAGCAATGAGAGGAAAAACAACCTCACAGCCTTACAAATTGCCTTTCTGTTTATACTTCCACCACCATTTTCACAGTGGCATGGCACTGTTGTCACATGTTCAGCATGTGAAACACAGCCAGGCCATAAAGCTTTTCTTCAGTTATTTGTATATTGTCGTAGATAATTGTACCCACCTGCAGCTGTGGCAGGCTGTTCTGGAGTGGTTGTAAAAGAGCTGGAATATTTCCCCATTTGCAAAGCTATAAATGGTGAATGGGGCCACTCCCTGCCTTTGGTGTTGAAGAATGTAGAAATCAACACGAATACTCAACCCCGAAGTTAAACATTCTGAGGAAGATCAATCGTTTCCCTGAGAGAAACAGAAACAGGTGTGGATGTGGCAGACAAAATACCTGCTAACCAACAATACTGCTGATAACTTAAGATGCTAGGCTGACACAGCTGGCCTGGAGATGTGTGTACAGATTCCTCCTTTTGAGGAGGAAGCCTCTCAAGTTTACCCCACAAAGCTGAGTAAAATGCTCATTATTTTCTAAATATGAGATTCTTTCAGCAATGGGTTTGTCCTGGCATTTTGAGATTAATCTTTCCTAAAATGTTGCCTGGAGCCCACACTTCCGAATGTCAGAGGGAAATCAGAGATCCATCTTAGTTTATTACTTCATTTTTCAAATGAAACTAAGAAGACATTTTTCATAGAAGCACTTAAAATAACTGGTGCTCTATAGATATTATTATGTATAATTAGTGTAAAGCTGGTTGGTAATTACATCATGATGAATTCACTCCATAATGCAAGTGTGCAGTATCTGAAAAAGCTAGTCAAATGTGGCTAAAAGAACTAAGTGCCACAGATCTAGATAAACTGTTCACACTCATACTTTCTTCAGCATCTGACAGGGTAAACAAGCACCTATTCGCGGATAGAAAAAAAAACTAAACAGTTACTTTTGCCATATTTCATAACTTTATGTATTGCAATCCTTAAAAATTTCAATATAAATCCCTGGCTGTGCAAATCCCCCATAAATGACAGCCTGTCATGGAAATCCCCATAGCTGAAATTTCACCCTTAGCTCTTGCACCTGGCAAGTTACGTGGTTTAATTGCTGTTAAAATAGGGCTGGCAATTCAGCACAAAACAAATTGTGCCTGAAACTGAGACTATAAATTATCTAGTGCAATCAAGAAGGCAACAGTGGCAATACCAAAAACGTGTAAAGAATAAAAAAAAACCCCACAATATACACAATGCTGCATTTGTTGTGTCACAGCTAACATTTCTGGCTTCAAGAAGATGGTTCACATTGCTCTACCAGCTTACAACGTGTCAGTCCAGGTCGGAGCATATTTGCAGCTGAGACACTAATTTTAAAGAAGTATAGATTCTTAGAAAAGTTAAAATTGTAGTTACCAGTAGATTTGCTGATATAGCTGAAATGAATAGATCAGCTTTGCGAAATCAGTTAGAAGTTAAAGGATAGTTAGAAGAAGCCGGATCTAAGATAAGCTATCCCTGATCTACTAACTGATTTCTTGTCAACTTTATGTTTGTGCTTTCAATGAAAAACAGGGAAACTGATCAATAAAATCCCAGGAACACAAGACAACTGCAAACCTCCTGTTTCCAGAAATCATTGAAATTTCTGGAAAACAGAAAACAAGGAGTTTTACCAAGAATTCATCAATCACATCTGCATTGAAAAGGCTGAAAGTTTAGAATGAGGAAGACTTGTTTCACTTCCACTCCTCACAAAAGGACCACCGACCCATTTCAGGGAACAAACTACACATGCTTTTGTCAATTAGCATACGAAGCAGAGAAGAGGAAGTGACAGGGGAATGAATATGCATATGTGTATTCAACACTTTTGTAGATAAAAGGCTTTGTAATTACCTGTGATCTTCGCAGTGCATATATCACAATAAACACATACTTTCTAACTTTAACTGTTAGTTTTTGTTTTCTTTTTTGTACATCACAGTTGGATATCAATATTAGATCAATAGTCATATTTTAATAAATCACAGCACAATACAGGACTTCTTGGGAACTGAAATTTTTCAATGGCAAAATATGCAATGTTCTCTTTCACCCCTGGGGCCATTGTGTTGATTTGGCATGGACTGGGTTTTGGTAGAGGAGGGGGCCACAGGGGCAGCTTCTGTGAGAAGTTGCTGGAAGCTTCCACCGTGTCCAACAGAGCCAATCCCTGATGGCTCCGAAGATGGACATGCTGCTGACCCAGTGAGAGGCTGGTAACGCCAATGACATATTTCAGAAGAAAATCAGGACAAGATCACACGGGTTTTTTGCTTGTAGTCAGAGAAGACNCCACGGAGAGCTGCTCCCGTGGGAAGCACCCCATGGCCTCACAGGGGAAGGATTCCTCTCCTGGAGCAGTGGAAGAAAACTCCCATGCACTGTTTCCCTGCTCTGTCTGTGGGAAGGAGGGAGGGGCGGGGGGGGAAAAGGTGTTTTAAGGTTTTATTTTACTTCTCATTATCCTCCTCTGATTCTGTTAGTATACATTCCCTTTGCAACTTAAGTTTAGCCTGCTTTGCCCTGGAAATATTTCTCCCAGTCCCTATCTCACTCATAAAGCCTTCATTAATTTTTTTCCCTTTTTTTCCACCTCTGCCCACCTGTCGCAGGGGAGGGTGAGTGAGAGACTCTCATGGGTGCCTGGCATTGGGCCAGTGTCAAACCATGACAATAATGTAAAACAATAATGTAGTGTCAAAACCATGATATTAGATCAGAATTTATGGGGTATTGGCATTCTTGAATCTAATTCAGACAACCATTTAGCTTGATTTAAGATGCAGGAAAGGTATGCATTTGTGCATGCATTATAGAACAGTTGCCATCACTTCTACTGATACTAAAATTTTAGTAATTACAGGAAGTCAACCTACAAGTAAACAGGGAGAAAAACTCAAAAACTAAGAACAATACATGTCAGTCACGGGGAATTGCCATGAGGTTGCATTTCAGCACTGAACCACCAGCAAAAGTCACCAAGGACTTCTCAAAACACATCTCTGATACATTCAGGATTACCATTTGACTCTTCTCATTTATATTTCCTTCCATGATACTAATGCTTTTACTACGTTTTACTAAGTAGGATCGGGATCCTACTTAGTAAAGACATTTTTGAGTGTGAGGTTTTGCAACAGCAGAAGTTTGCCCAGCCTCCAGAAGCTTTGATGCATCGTGTTTTTCTACAAAGAAAATGTTTCTGCTCTGTTCCACTGTCCTGCACCCCAGCACAGGGCATCACAGCACATTTCAGCATTCAGGGTCTGCTACAGATCCAACAGCCTCCAGCCCTCGCATTCAAGTTAGTGGTGAGGAAGCACACCACCACCAGCACAATATACCAAAAGCAGAAATAATTTTACCAAAATGATACCCACTGAATGGTCTACTCAGAAAGGAGAGGACCACAAGGATCAAAATCCTTTCAATCACAGGAAAAGAGGGAAAATGGTCTCAGATATTCAGGGGTTTTGTTTCTTTATTGATTGTATCTTGGCAGGATGGAGATACAAAAGGCAGATGTGATGAGGATGATTTTATGACCCACTTCTGATGGGACTGAATAAGCATCCTTTATAAGATGAGGATGATTTTATGACCCACTTCTGATGGGACTGAATAAGCATCTTTTATAAGATGCTGTGGTGGTTTCAGGCTTTTTCTACTGTGAGATAGGATTAAGAGAAAAAGCAAAGCAGGCTCAAACTTAAAAGATATAAAGATCATTTATTCACACACACTAAAAGGAAACAAGGAGGAGGAAAAAAAACAAACCAAAGAATCAAAATGAAACTTCCAAAACACTTCCCCCTACCCAACCAGCTTCTTTTCTTCTTTACAGACATTTATAAAGGCAAGAACTCAGAACTCAAGGTCTGTACTTCTTATTAAATAGTCTTCTATCAATCTCTCTAGAGAGAGAAGTTTCTTCTGGTTATGGTAACTTTCCACAAAGAAAGAAACAGTCCACACATGGATCTTAGCTCTCACAGAAGACAGCTGCCCAGAAACAAAGTTCTCTCTCTGTGGCTCTCCCATAAAGTGCAGTTTTTCCCACCAGTTGTACTTGGGTCATGGACTCTATGCATTCTGGGGTGTTATTTTTAAAATTAACAGTCCAGGTGCAAAGGATACTCTTCATCCCATTCTAGGGCAG
>VWYE01022189.1:0-16077 GCA_013398995.1 Alaudala cheleensis | reverse complement strand
ATACATGTTTTGTTATTAACATGTGGATACTTATAATCACAGTCATATGTTTAAAGTTAAGCACTACAGTAACAGTTTAAGGGACAGAGGACAAAGGCAATTAGAAAGCAGGCAAACCAGAAGTGCCTGGAAGCTCCACTGAACTAATAAAACACGAAGAAAATAAACATGGAGAGCAGGAAAAGCAACAGTTGTTATTGCTCTGTGAACAGGAAGGAATTCNGTTTCTCAGATAATTTTATATGCAGACATAGGAAGGAAGGTTGGGGGGCACAAAGAAAGGCCAACCCAAACAAGCAAGCCTGAAAGAGGAACATGAGAACTCATGACATGGTTATTTCACCTGGATCTGTGCAGAAGGTGCAGAGACATTGCTCCTATGAGCTCACAGTACATAATCCCTTCACTTGATTGAATGGCTCTGAATCTTGGACACTCCTGTGCATCATCCTGTGATTCCCTGTCCAAACTCTTCCTTTTGCTGGTGCACAGTCCTAGCCCTTCCACACAGTTAAAAGCAGCCCACTAACTGCTCTTTTAAGTGTAATCAGACACCAAGTTCTTACTTATTTCTTCTTCACTCTATTATTTTCAGACTCTCCATCATTTTCAGTTTTGAATCCTTTTCATTTCTTTTCTCTACTTGGATCATTGCTTGAGGTTTGTTTTTCCGTACTCCTTAATCCCCAATAATCCATCCCATTCTGCCTGATCTCCCTCTCTTTCCCTATCATCCATTCATTCACCTGCTCTCTTTTTGCCTTTTCCTCACATTTATTTATCCATGTGCCCCCAGTCCAACTCAAATAGATGGAAATGAGCTAAAGTCATCAAGAACAACCCAGCCCCAAATAAGTCACAGACTCAAATCCATGTATTTATCAGTTGAAGCTCACATCCATTCATGCTTTTTAAAGAAGCCCAAATTCTGCAGGGAGGAAGGAACAAGGTTTCTGTGAACTAGAGAAGAGCTATAGCAGGCAGTTCAATGAAAACCAAGCCAGCATTATGTATGAATTAATATATCAGAGGGGCAATGGTTGTTAAAGAAATAGGGTACATGACATGGGAACAGCTCAAAAATAATGGAGCTCTGGAGGTGACAGAGCAGAGCCAGGGAAAGCTTTTCCTTTTCTTTTGCTCCCTGGTGAAAAACTGACAAAACAAATTTAGGCAACTTTTAGGGGAAAAAGACAAAAGAAAATGCCATTAGGCAGGAGAGGTTCAAGCTTGCTGCTAATCAATAGATAAGGTATCAGAGGACAAGTTATTCCACATAAAACAGGGTAAAAATAAGTCAGTTTGGACACTGGGCAGTGCTGAGCCAACTGGAGATTCCTGCCAGGACATACAGTCCTGCTGAGGACTTTACAGAAATTTCTGGGGGGGTGGGAAACACTTTTCCAAATGAACCTTTATCCAAAGATGGAACCAGAAGAGCTAAACTACATGAAATGCATGCACAACATAATGTCCAAGAATCTGCACATCTTACACATTCCAGTGGTCTACAAGTGTTCCTCCTCACAGTAATGTCATCAGCCACCCTTCTGACAATGCATGCAAAGACTCAGTGAGCACTGGGAATTAAATTTTCTATGCAAAAAAACAGCCCAGAAGAAAGCCTCATTTTCAGGTGAAAAAATTGGAATATATGAGATTTCAAATGTATGCCTTACTCTTACTTCAGGGATGGGCAGACCTGAAGAGAATGAAAGACACAGTGTGGTGTGGAGTGACCTGGAAGGAGGGGTGGAAGAAAATCTATAAAGCCTTCATTCATGCTGCTTAAAACCTTCTGTCCTCCTGTTATCAGATTCAACATCTCACCTCAATTAGATTTATTTTGAGAATTAAAACCGAACATTAAATCAAATTTTATAAAAGGCCCCCTGTTAGGGTCCTCTCTTGAAAGTTTCTCTGTAACACAAACCAACTATTCTACAGAAAAAGCAGTGTCAGGCCCAGCTCTGAAAGGAAAAGCACGTGTTTATGACATTGCAAAGGTCTGTAACCTCTCTAACCAGTAAGATTGCTCCTATACCACCCTCCCACTTCAAAAAAAAAAGGAAAGAAATACACAACTCGCAGCACATTTCTTTACTTTGCATTATTGAATGTGTATATTCATATTTAGATGTTCCAGGACATGAGGATCTCTAGCCTACAGCCAAGAAAAGGGCAATGGTGGGACCAAGTGAAACAGGATGGCTAAATGACAATAATTTGTGCATTAATTTAAGAGACAAACTGAACTCCCAACAAAATTCCTACCCCTGGTTCCCGACTGGCTTCAGATTTCGGAAAAACCAATAAATGTCTGTAGAAATATTCAACTATCATCTAAAATGTACCCTTATATCTGCACCAAGACCTCAAAAAGTGCAAGGAAAATGATGTTATTTTGTACCACTCCTGTAATAATAAATGTTTGAGCCTCTTAATTTTTACCCCAAACAGACACTGGCTAAGCCATTTCCACCACAATCTGCTAACCTAAAGACTCAGTGTCAAATTCTTGCACTCCAGGAGGTCATTTTGCTGCACCTCATATTTTTTATCTATAAAGAAGTATTTTATCTCTAGGACTTTTTATCTAGAGGGTCTTGACTGCTTTATTGTGACCAAGTTGCAATCAGTGAAGCACTGTTGCTTTAGGCAGGTTTATTTTTGCTATACATAATAAATAAGGATAACATTCTGAATTTTGAAAGACACATAATATTTCTTCAAGAAGGCAGAACTGGGCTTCTGAAAAAGCAATTAGAAAGTAACATCTATTGTTTGTTCATAACTAAATGATTATGTTTTATCTCTCCTGCCCCAGTGCAATATTGCATGTTTTGTTAATCTTTTCTCATTAACCTCATGAAATTCTGTAAGGAAGCAAAACCATCAGAAACATAAGCACAATTTGATACACTTTAAAATAAGCAGAAGGTATTGTAAATTTTTTAATGCTGCCCCTCTATTCTTAAGGTATTAAAAAAATCCCCTTTCTCCCTAGGTCACCACCTAAACCATTCCTAATTCTTCCAATATATTAAGCAGAAATATTCAGCTGAACTCTCTAAATGGACTGGTCCTAAGAGCTCTTGGCTTGATGACTCTGGAGTGCATCAACAGCAAAGCCTTCAGGTTAGGCCAGCTTTGAAAACTTTCCCCTTGGGCATTGTTGCTGCACGTTAACAATGCTCATTACTGCTTGGAGGGCACACTGGAAATGAATTCTTGTTCTGTTAATACAGAAAATGAGAATGAGATTTAATGGCAATTTTAAAAAGGGCTGAACAAAGTGCTGGCAATTACACAGGCAGGAACAGTGGATTCGAGCACCTATAGGCATTTGGATTACAGCATTATCTCTTATTAAAATATTTTTATTAGTGAACAGTGGAGATTAAGAGCTGTTAATAAAAGAAAATACAGAGAGAGACAGGTGGTAGTGGGAACTGAATCAGTTGCTGCAATAAATTTGTTTCTGATAAAGTGGTTTTTCAGTGAAGACACCACAGCGATGAATTTACACACCACTGTGCCTGAGTGTTTGAACTGTTGACTGATCTACCACTTCAATTTCTTTGTCATTCTGAGACCCATCATTAAAAATATACACATGAATGGCCTTGGTCTTTGTTTTTGGATTTTTTTTTTTGCATAATCAGGGGTGGGGGGGAGGGAAATGGTATAAAAGGAGAATCACTTAGAATACATGAATTTCATTTTTCTTTACCTCAATATTTATGCTTACATCAAAACTTCGATTGAGGCAAAAAGAATTGTGCAATTTTGCCTAATTTTGAATATTTTCAGGTGGTTTTTCAGTTGAAAAGAAAAAGAATTCACTGAAAACAAACATTTGATACACATCCTACTGTAAGACAGGTTTTTTAAATTACTGGTAGCATAGATAAAAGCTACAGAAATTCGAATTAAAGCTGCACTCATTAGTGATTGGTAGCAATGCTTGCTAGATATTCTACAAAAAAAGTTCTTGGCCTCAAAACCCAGCTAACTCTGAAAACTCCCATCCTGGCTATTCTCTGCATTTAGCCTAAGAGAAGAAGACAGGTAAGTAAATCACATATCCAGGAAGAATAACAAAGATTAGAAAGTTAAGACTGGGCTAGTTAATGGGTAATTAATATACTGCTTTTAATCAGAGAGCACTGGTGACACTTGGAGAAACTGCCTAGAGAAATTTTGACTCAAGATGCTTCAGTCAAGATCAGATGTGTTTCATGAAGGTGAACTTTCAACAAAATTTACTCAGTAGTATTTTACATCTTGTTTTGTCAGACTAGACAATGTAACAGTCTCTCCAGCCTTAAAAACCCCCCAGACTTAGCAGGAAATATTGAGAAAAACAAGTCCTCATTAGAAAAACTGTGAAGCATTCACAAACAGAACAAGGCTCCATTTATACCCAGGCACAGCCTTGGTAACCACCATCTCTCTCATATTAGAAAAAAACATCACTTTTAGGATCAGTGACCACAAGTCTCCACTCAATATGATTCTGGGAGCTGATCTCCAGGGTTCCAGACCTCATTCCTGAGAATAATCCCACTGCAGTCAACAGGCCCTCTTTGCCCAGGATGAATGCACTGGTTCTTTCTTTTCCCATTTGGAACTCCTCAGGTATGACCAACTGGGGATCCCTGGCCATCAGAAGCCAGGCTGGAATCCAGGCCACTGAATGAGCTTTAGGTTCACTTCTGATGGAATGAAGACTTCCACTTCAGTACATTCAGAACAATGCTGGCTTTGATTGTGGAGCAGCAATGGGGAATGAAGCAAAACATGTATGAACAATTTATGGCAGCTCTGAGTTTTCTTAGAAACTGATTTAATTTTGATGGATAAGACACACATTTTACCTAAAGTGCAACTCTATTTGTATTTATAGGAGCTTCTGTGGGAAAGACACTACCAATGACACCCCCAAATGTGAAGAAATGCAGCTCTCCTTGAAAAGCAGTCTTTAATTCTGCCAGTGGATTAAATCCTGTTCAACTATGAGCAAGGTGAGAAGCAGCACCCACGGCACAACTGACAGCTCCTGGAGACACAGGAAGACTGTAGGAAACTCCTGATTAGAGCCTAGACCTCGTGGCTCCTTTGTCCCATGCCTTAACAAGAAGACAATCCTCCTACAGGATGTAACTGTAGGAACTTATCAATAGACACTTCCTATCAGGGACTAATAAGATCTGTTAGTCTCTGTGATAGAATATCATTGCAAACTGTGTGCTTTAAGATTGTCTGCTCTTTCCAAGTGAAGAGATTTTAACTGGAAAACTGCCCAAAGTGGCCTACATATTCATACATACCATGTTCACACCATATGACACTAATTGAAATAGAATGACTTTCTGGAATGCAATTGGAGAGGAAATTTGATAATGTCTTGTGGAAAAAGCCTGTTGGATGAAATGCTGCAGATAAACAGTGTCCCCTTCGAGGAAAGTAATTAATATTGCATGTATTTTAAAATATTAAAAAAAAAATAAGCTGGCAACAATTTATTCCTAGAGTTTGTTGTGCAGTACCAGAATATAATGCATTCTTGCTGCCACTATTATTAATTATTTTTATGCCAATGGAACTTCTTATGGTTAGAAAGAATAGCAAAATAATTTCTTTAAAGTAAGGACATACTTTTGACAGCATATTCCTTATGGATTACACAGGAAAATGGCCAGAGGTGATGCAGAGGACTGACAAACAACAGGCACGTGCAGCTCAAGGAGGGGCATTTGTTTTGTAAAGCTGCACTGCCTTTATCACCAACTACTCCGTAATGCAGAATGGAGCTGACTGCTCTGTAATGAAGATGAAGTGTCTGAAGGAAGGTTCCACATGGAGACTGCTGCTCCAGCACAGCTTTGGCAAATTAGAAGCTTGAAGTCTGTAAAGTGGCCCAGACATTTTACTCCATAGGAAAGAACTCACTGCTGCCTGTTTGTTTACCACAGGTATGCCTCCCAAGAGCTTCATTTTTTTATATACCTAGATCCAGATTTTTGGCAACTAGCTCAGAGCACCTGACTTCAGTAAGTGTAATTTTTCATGTGAGAGAGCAAAATTCTATGAGTGGCCATTTGACAAAATATTTATTTCATATTGCACTGCATATTCCTTGACTGGTGCTGTATATAATCATTCACTGTTACCCATTAAGTGACCAGAGTAGTTAACAAGCAAGCACTGCCAGCAGAATTACTGTAAATAAGGTTCTATATATTTCAGATTGCAGAGCTATAATTAAGGCATTTCACTATTTTACACACATTTCCTTAAGCAACTCTTTCTCCAGTTTTTATTTATAGATTTTCTGTTTGCATTTTAAGTTGTTGTATTCAACAGGGAATTAAGTCAGGGAAAATCTGTGCCTGCTTTAGGACTGATACTGAATTAATTACTTCAAATCTGAATACTCTGTGTCTCCTGAAGTTAAGTGCAGAGCTTGTAGTAGAAAGATTAAGGTCAACTGCATTTCTTATTTTGAGAACATGGATTTGCTGACATGAATGCTGATATGGTATCACGTTCTTATATATTGATGATTTTAATATTCCTTGGTGATTTGTCCCTCTTCTTCAGGCATGAAGTAGTGAAAGAGGTATTCTGCAGTACAGGTGGAACACAGCACTCTGCCTGCTCTCCAAACTTTCCCTTGATAAGCTGTGATAAGAGGGGAGTCCTAAAATTTTGTAGTAAAAAGATGACAATCACCTACCAGAAGCAACAATGCCACATTACTTTGTTGGAGGGGAAAAAGAAACAGATGTAAAAACTTTCACTTGGATATTTTTTGCTCCCCCTTTAGTTGTATCATCATCTGTTCACTATGATATCAAACAGTCAAATGAGAAACATTTTCCTTCCTGTTTCTCTTTTCACATTAAGAGTATTTTTGACCCTGAAGTATCCTACAGTTGTACCCATTGTCCTTGGAGGGATAAATTAATGCTGTTCCTCATTTATCTGACACATACAGGAGTTCAGTGACATCTACTCAGCTCACTCAAAAACTTAATTTGCTCTTTGAACCGTCTCATATTACGTGGTCAAAGGGTCTGGATAGAAGTGCAGGAGACAGAGAATGACAAGCTCAGTCCATCATGAACAAGGCTGCTCTCTTGCAGCTTGGGTAGAGAGGGAAGAATGTGATGTTTGTACCTCAAAGGAGAGCTAAGGATTGTGTCTGAGCTACTTCTGCCGTGCCAAGCCTCCCTGGAAGAACACATGAAGGAGGAAGTACAGGTAGAAGAAGAATATTGAAAGGCAGAGGCCAGTGATGGATAGACCATCCAAGCTGCAGAAGAAAATGGACTTGCTCCGAGAGCTAAACTAAATCAAATTGATTTCTAGAATAGTTCTGAGGAGATTTTTTTTCTGTTTCCCTTTTTCCAAACTTTGAAACACTAATAGAATGTGACACAGCATCTTTATTCACCTACGTAAGTTATTATTTTTTATTTCATTTTATTTTATTTCTTTTTATTTGATTTTTAGAGGTGAACAAAGTAGAGCAGGTTTATTATTTTGGGGAAGAAGAATGTCACTCCTACAGTAGTATCTTTCCAGTGAACGAGTTTCTGTGCCACAGAAAATCTTCCAATAGATTCAACTAAATTTACCTCTCGTGATTTTTTTCTCATGTTCATTGCTTTAAAATCTCCTTCCACAAGACCTCAAGAAAGATAACAAGTCCCACCTCATCCTATGAGATGCTGCTGGAGTATCAGTACAGGGCAGCACACTGTGATCCCTTTCCATAGAAGCAGAACATTGTACAAGAACTAAAGAAAAAACCAGCTTACATGTAAATCTTCCTTTGGCCTCAACCCACATGGACTCCCCTCGTCCAAAACAGATTTGTTTTGTTCTAGGTATTGTTAAAGACAAGGCTTGCAGAAAAAGTCTACCAAACTTTTTAGATATTCCAATCACTGGAAAAGAAATTAGCCCAGTTTTGAACAAGAATATTTTGGGCCTCACTGTATCAGAGTAAATCTATGCTCCAAACCAGAAACCAGCTGAGTTTCACTCTGGTCAGACTTTCTAATTCAACCATCCAATTGAGTTTTATTAACCTGAAATTCATGGGAGTGCCAGCTAGAAACTGGATAACTTGGATGCTCAAAAATACAAATGCATGTTTGGGATGCTTGAGCTTGGGAGAGGACAGGCTACAAAGGGGAGATGTTAGAATATGTAGAAGGGAATCAGAGTATGTTAGATTATGTAGAGGGGAGGCCATTATTTAATAACAGAATTGCTGAGAGAGCAGAAAGCACTCCATTAATGTCATTATTTTGGAGTTTGCTTCATTACAGGAAAGTCCCTCTTGAACAAAATGAAATAACAGAAACAACTCAATAGCTGTTCAATCTTTTTAGTCTTTGATTTTATGATAAAATGGGTGTGGCCTGTAAAACTCCCCCTCCAATGGAGCCCATAAAACTCCAGAGAGCCTGAAACCTCTGTGAAGCTTTGGCAAACTTCTCAGGAAATAACATAAGAAGCTGTTTTCTGGTTCATCTCACTATTTCCATGCTTGCACTGATGTAATGGGCAAAGTGACACTTCGCATATTCCATCAGGACACGTACAGAAGTTTAGTCTTCAGTTCTTAGAGAATTTGTTCCCTCACAGTGGTCTCTGCAAACATCTGAAATCCCTCAGGGCTCAGTTTCTGACTCCCACCAGGGGAAACCGCAGACAGGAAGGCCCAGTCACACTGCATGGCCAGACTGCAGCCCATGCTTCCACAAAGAGCCTGGAACTCACTCCAATACTCCTCTTCTGCCACATCCTTGAGGTTCAAGGAGCTGTAGACACAATTGGAGGTGACTGAAAGTCAAAGGGAATTGTATCTTTAACTTTCCTGCCCCTCTCGTGCTGTAGCATCACCCCAGCACAACAAGAGCTACAAGATGAACTTTGGAACTTCACCATGGCTGCTCCTGGTCCCACCACTCCCTGTGGATAACCAGGAACTGCTGGAGCCTCATGTCCCCATACAAGTGGGAAGGTTTGTGCCCAGCATCAATCCAACCAGGGCAAATCCAGCTGCCACTTTAGTGCAAGATGTTAAACCCCATATTATTCCAGCTTATGTGGGTTATCCTAAGGAAGCGCCCACTCTCTGCTTTACCTCTTCAGCATTTTGCTCTCAAGACTAGACAAGAGGGAAAGCACAAATAAATCCCCCTGGATTCTGGTTATTGAGGCAAGAAGGATGTCCTTCACTGGCCACAGGGCTGCAAGCTCTGAATTATCTCTTAAGGAATTCCACATAGCCACATACTCCACAGTCACTATACTAGCACTGATTAACTAGTAACAAGCTCTATAACCCACTAGCACATCTGATCCATCCCTGATTATTTACTGAATTTGGTTTCCACAACTTTTAATGAGGCCCTGAGTAAACTGGAAAAAAAAATAGATTCCTGAGTGAAAACAGTGCTTTTTGAAAACTGTCTTCCATACCAATTTCCAGTATGGAATTTTTTTGTAACAGCAAGATGGATCTGCTTGTACAAAAACATGAAATACTGGAATTGTCTTAGGAGACATTTTTCAATCCTTAATAATACAGCTAGGTTATAAAAAGAGCTAATCCATGTCTTTAAATTGTTCATCCGGAAATTTGGATTAGGAGGAAAAACCCCAGCAATTTTCATGTTTTATAATGAAGTATCAAAACACGAAACTCTTTTCAATCCAAAAAAAAAAGGAGTCAAAATTGATGTAAAAGCACATTTTAAATTGCTTCTGGCTGAGTAGTTGTCTACAAAGCAGAAGGGGTGGGAGCACCAAAGAGTTTGCAATGGAAACACCAAGAAGCTTTTACTGTAGCCATGCTAACAAGAACTGCTATCATGAAGTAATAATATTATCCAGAAATCTCTGTTTATTACCTCATTCCCAAAGCCATTTCACTGCACTTGGGCCTGATGATGGGGTTAATGAGGGAGGAGGTGTTTGAGTGGGTGTGAATTAGGGGCGCTGCTAAAATAGAAGCTATTTTGACAGTTCTGTATTTAATATAGTCTGGAGCTCAGTAATTTTTATTTTTTTTTCTTTTCAGGTAAAATACTCACACATTCCAAGGCTAAGAGTGACTTTGGCAAAGCAGAGATAATACCTGGACTCACTGGTATTATGTGGAGTATCACAGAGGAACTCATACTTCTGTTCCCTTTTCATACCTCCATCACTCTGCCCACAAGTCTAACAGAGATGGAATGCTAATGCCTTCAAAGTTCAGAGACTTTCACCAAAACTTGGATATTTTCATGACAGAAAACACCACTGATGGCTGCTCTCCCCCACCCCTGTACTGCACAAGCCATCCTCACAGCAACCCCTTACAGTATGTTCTAACATCTGCCTCCTCAGAGGATTTAGGACCCATTGGATGGACCCTTCTTGTGCTGCCCAGGACTGGCTGCTCCCTGCAGTGGGAGGGGGAACAGCACTCATTGCTTCTTCAGTGAGCAACTGGGAAATTTATCTCCATTCCAGACTGGGAATGTCGAGCAGGGATTCTCCTTGCTTCCCTCCACAGAGCAATAATACTCCCCATACAGCCCCTTCCTTTATAATCACCAGGGGTAAGGAATTCAGAGCAATCCAGAAGAGGGAAGGTCTCTGCGCCCTCTTTCCTATTGTTTACAGATGAAACACTTCTGCCAATTAAATTTTTCCCTGACAAACATGAACATTCCCCAGTGTTTGTGACTCCAGCGTGGGAAGCATGAATAAGGCAAGGAACACTTCAGTCCTCCATTACGCAGGGACACTCCTTGTTTTTGCCAAAGTCAGCAACTGCAAAACATCTCTCAACTTCTCCAGTTAACACCATGGCACAGGACAGGCCTTTGCTCAGAGTGATCATATTCACCCACAATAAAAGCAGCAAAAAAGCACTTGCCAATATCACAGCCATTAAATGCTTATCCTCACCACCTCTATTTCTATGATGTATTCCACAGCATTAACGTCAGGATCCTTGACAATTGTCCAAAGTCATCTGGCATGAAATGGAAAGAATATGGCTGTGAAAAATGTGGGGAAGCAACGCACTGAGACCAGCACAAAGGGATATCCACACTTCCCAAAGGTGGAAAACTCCACTGACACAGGGAGTTCAAAGTCTGCACAGACTCCGACTCAGTGACCTTCCCAAATTCCAGCTGGTCTTGATGCTCCATGCCCCACCAGCCACCACAGAAATATCCTGACTTTATGGTCCACCATTACCAGCTTACTAACTGGAATCACCCAGGAAAATGAAAAAGGAAACTGAGCCACAGCAGAAAAGTGACACAAAGTGGGAATAGTCTGAGCTCATCACCCTCATCTCGCTTTATAAAAACCAGAATGGAACTTGCAAGGCTATGCCAGATGATTTATACATGTTAGGCATCCATGGCTAAAGGTTATTCTCATCCCACCATCCTGAAAAGAAAAAAAAAAGGAAAAAGTAACTAGTCAGTGCTCAGCACCTCTACGGAATTTTTAAAAATTTTGTGACAGCAGCTGAATTTAAAGTGAAAAATATCTGTCCTCTCTGTGTCTCATGAAAAACACACATTTCCTTTTTTTTTCTTGTTATACAAGTCAGATGGAGAGTGACTTTTTCTTCCTCAAAGTCATCCAACTGGTAAGGCACAGAGCTGCATTTTCAGGACAGAACATGTGGGGAAGGGCACAAAACTCCCCCAAAGTTGCTTGCAAATTACTTTGGCTTTGTGTGGAGAACATATATGTTAACATAAAGTAGAGTGTGAACCCAAGGAAAATGAAGACAAACACTGACAGCTGGCCAATCTTGCCCTCCTTTACTGTGTTTGCCTCAAATATAGTATGTTTGTAAGAATGTGTGAAATACTTCTGAAAATAACAGTTATACTCTGTTTAGTTTTAACGAGCAAAGGAACACACAATTTACAATCCTTCTCAGAAGGATCTGATTTACTAAAATTCATGGAGAGACGTCAGCAGATTTCCAGAAGGAGTTATAAACCTAACTTAGTCAATAGCCTGTGAATTTTGGAACTCGTGGATTTCATTTGATTTTTTTTTTTATCACATGTCCAAGGTTAGAGATTTCATTTAGCAACTTATTTTTGATTTCTATCTTCCACCTAATGTTTCCCAAAGGATCAGACCAATTCTTATGCCATACACAGTTACTTTCTTACAACAGTGGGGTGTTACCACATTCCAGGAGGACACTGAACAATTTCTTTCTCCCCCATCAAGACAGAATGTAGGAGAGGGAATCTTTTCCTCCTGCATCCCAGCAGTGACTGGCAGTCTGTCTCTCTCATCCTCCTCCCAGGGAATTTTGAGGAGGAGATTCACACCACCAGGATACAACAGACATATGCTGCAGGGCTCATCCCCAATTAAGGAAGACCAATTAGGGTAAGTTAGATCTCTGTCCTTCCAATACACTTCTGTTATGCAACTCCAAGCCCTGACCTTCACATTTAATATACTGCAAGCATGGGAAGGGTCCACTGGAGCTTTCAGCTGCAGAAGTAGAAACCTGGACTGAAAGACAACAGCCATCCTGAAGGGCCTTTTGCTTTAGTTTGTCATGTGAGAGGATTATACTGATTTTAATAAGCTTAGGATAAGCAACATCCTAGAGGATGTACATCACAGATTTCCTCATGAGATTGAAAATATCTTACCTTTCATTATTGCTTATAATTAGTGCCAAATTGCTCCCTTTCTTACAGATGACATCACTGACAGCTTTCTAGACTTTTCCCCCTCCTTGGAAGTAAGGCATTGATGGCATGAACTGTAAATTGTTCTGACTAATGAGACTGGTAGCAAGTAGGAAATGTTCAGGGGCAGTATCACGTGTCCTAGCAGGATTACATGGCATTGCAGACATGGTGAGGGGACTCCCTTGTTTCAGACCTCCAAGGTCACCTGTCACCTCTTTAACCTGAGTTGCCACTTGTGAAGCAGCTCAAACAAGCAGCCCCCACTGATGGCATCTGCCCTCCTTGGCCTGGAGAGTTGGCCTAGGAAATCCAAGAAGTTGTCAGCAGTATTATCCTTCCTCCCTCTGCCCCCCTTGCTTGACTTCCATATTCTGGTGGCTGTTTATGAGCTCAGCTGTCACTCTTTGCACCAGGGGAAGATAGATGGGACACACCAACCCCAACCTAAGTGACCTTTGGATGTGACAAGATTTTTAGGTCAGTCCTGCTAAATGGAAGCCTTGGTGTATCAAGGCTCGCCTCAGGGTGAAATTTCCAGTGAATTTATTATCTCCCAATGCCCTTTGGACTGCTTCCCACCATCAAACACCATGGCAGCATTCAGAACAGGAAGAAATACATTAACTGGAATCTGATCGTTTTAAAAGGTTACAGCTGCCCAAATATAATTTAATTTCATACTTGCCCTTTGAGGGTTTGGTGTATATTTTCATTTTATGACTGCAAATGATAAAGCTCTTAAGATTCCAGGCAATAAAAAGGAAAAGGGGGGAGAAAGTATTTTAAGGGTTAGATGTCTATTCAGTTCATAGTCAATGAGGAAAGCGACAAATCAGATTTTTTTTAAAAATTGAACATTTCCTCAGTTTTTTGTAGTCATTTCTCTCCACACTTGAAGGGCAAAAATACCTTTTAGTGAAAACAAACCTGTAATGCCACCCAGTGTGGTATGAAATATTTGCTGTGCAAGCATCTACCTATCCTACATCCCTGAAGGACTTGCTTCAGAGGAGAAATTAACGGGAAGTGAAATAATCTGAATGAACAACTGCTGAAAAAAAAAAATTAAAAGCAATCACACCTGAGAAATGCTTAAATCTAACCAGGATACTTTGAGTTTTAACTGGGTGGGCCATGGCTCCTTCTAGAATCTCTTCTAAGCTCTTCTGTGTGAGCACAGGTTGTGGACACAGGTCCATGTCCCCATGCCCACACAGCAGGGTAAGAATCAGGGTCCTCAACTCTGTTTTAGGGACAGCTTTCAGTTTGGTTGGAGTCCCACCCCTGTGTGATAACAAAGTTCAGAAGAACAAGTGTGCAGGATATGAAATACCAGTACACTACATGAAACACTGGGAAATGATTCTCACTCTCTCATTTTCCCCACTTGAAGTGAAACCAAGCACTGAAACACAAACTACCACACCAACGTGAGTTTGGCCAGCTTGGATCAGAGGCAGGAAAAGCCAAGCACTTGTGCCTTTCACTGAAAACTGCATCACCAAATGAGCAGCACCTCACCATCAAACAGCCTGACAGGATTCTGCTTCCTTTCCCCACAACAAAACATGGGGAAAAACAAAATAGCTGTGGAAAGGAGGAACGATGAAGTGCCAGTGTTGCACATCCCATTTTCAAAGCCACCATAAGGAATTAATTATTGCTGGGCTCCCAAATCCCTTCAGGGCTCTTTAAAAATCTTCCCCAGACACAGAGTGATGCAGGATGTCCGAATTACTCTCACCATCACTGTGTCACAGCAGTGTACAGCAAGAAGCAAAGCTGCCATGATAATGGGATCAGTAGGGATGGTAGCCCTAAAAGGAGCTGTATTCCTGGCACAGCAGGAGAGTGAGTTAAATCAAATGCCTGAGTGAGGGGATTCTGCCCCTCTGCCCTGCTCAGACCTGACCTGCAGTGCTGCCTCCAGCCCTGGGAGGACAGGGAGATGGTGGAGTGAGTCCAGAGGAGGACACAAAGTTCTCTGTGGGAATGAAGCATCTCTCCTACAAGGAAAGGCTGAAAGGATTGGGATTGTTCAGCCTGGAAAAGAGAAGCCTTTGGAGCGACCTAAACGTGGCCTTCCAGTACCTGAAGGGAACCTACAGGAAAAAGGAGGAGCACATAGTTACAGGAAAAGGGGAGAATGGCTTCAAACCTGACAGGGTGGGTGGAGATTTGATTTTAGGAAGAAATTTTCCAGGTTGCACAGGGAAGCTGTGGCTGCCCCATCCCTGGAAGTGTTCTAGGTAAGGTTGGATGGGGCTCTGAGCAACCTGGGATAGTGGAAGCCCCTGACAGCAGGGGGTTGGAAATAGGTGATGTCTCAGGTCTCTCCCAACACAGGCCATTGTGAGGTTCTATGACTCCATGTATTGCTCACCCTCAACACCAATAAACCCTGGTTTGTAAAAAAAAAAACCACTGGAATAATGAACAAATACTAATGCAGAACTACTGTGGAGAAAGTCAGAAATTTTTAAGGACAGTTTAACCTACTACAAAATGCAGCACACCTATTAGTGTTTGTAACGTGAATTTTTAAATTTTCAGAAGTTCAGAGTTTAATGGTAAAATCTACATGAGAGATAAACTAGGACTTCAGCCATGTTCTTGTGCCAAATTCAGCTAGAACCATTTGGTTCCCTCAAAGAAATAAATATGCTGCTGTATTCTCTGGTAATGGCCTAAAACACTTTAATAACACTATCACAAGCTGTACTGTTTTGGTGTATTAACGGGGAACACACTGTTATAATTTATAAAGGCTCTTTTGAGCCATGGAAGGGGAAAGAAAGAGAAAGGGATTTGTTGCCAGGTGCAATTTTCACACTCCAGCACGGAGACAGGAGCAACCTGCAGAGGTGACACTTCACCTTCAGAAGGGCAGAGAGCCACTGGTGTTGCTGCCCCAGGTGTGCTGAGGGACAAACCATCCTTCCCCAGCCCTGCATCCACAGGCAGACACACAGCAATGATGCTTTTTTTGGACCCCTGAGCAGACCAGGCAGGGGCACAGGTACCAGCCCCTCATGGCTCCCCAAATCTCTGAAGGATTCCCCTCCTCCCCTCGAGCACAAACTGGCAGCCCCAGGCCCCTCTGGGAGAAGGAGATGCTGTGCCTGTAGGAAGGAGCTGGAAAAAGCCACTCCACAGCAGTCCCCAGGGACAAAGTGACTGCCTCAATATGCCACAGACAGATTGCCCCTGTCAGTGGCTGCTGGTGCAGGATGTGGCACAGCTGTGGTTCCCAAAGCAGAGTACAGCTTGCAATACAGCGAGGAGCCTCTGCTGCAATGCAGATTTTAAACTG
>VWYE01022117.1:7301-18245 GCA_013398995.1 Alaudala cheleensis | reverse complement strand
CTGCCTGCCTGCCTGCCTTCAATGAATTTAGCACTGCAAAATGCTGGATGAGAAAGGCCAGTGTTTGTTTCAAACTGCCTGGCAACAACTTCATAGGGCGGGACTCCAGCTGGCTCTTGCAGTTACCTCTACTCTATATTTTGGAACGTGAGAGCATCTGACACACACTAATTACATCTAAGACAAATAGCCAGAGGCAGTGCTTTCTACATGGTCCTTTCAGAGTAGACATAACAGGTTATCAGTTGACAGCCTCTCTAGTAATTTTCCAAGAGGGCTTTCCATTTTATTGGGATGACATTCAGGACACTTGAATGCAGGGATCTTCATTCACTTCATATCTCCTTGGGACATGTATTATGCTGTTTGGTGATAGATGGGTGAAACTAAAAGTGGCTAAAAAGGAAAGATTTTCCCTACAACTCTTTCTAAAATATGCAATTCTAAATAAGTAATACAGACACATTGATCTGTTTGGGGCCTTGCTCCAGTACTAAAAATGTTTTGGATTAAATTTGTCTTCAGTGACTCCTGGCTTCATCATTTCCTATTTTGCAATTTTCCAGACCTCATTGAGGAATTTCAAGCAACATAACCCACTGGGGGTTGTGAGCTTTCTCATAGGAGAGACAGAAAATCATTTAGGAAAAGCTTTGGATAATGTATCTCAAAAGCAGAATTGTGACAAAGTTCCTAGGTAGTCAAGTGCAATTGTGCCCAGAATGTCTTTGTAAGAATCCATCCCAAAGAAGAGCAGAAATCTTTTTAATTAAAAGCAGATGGGTTTTATTAGACTATTAGAGGATGGAGCACCTCTCCTAGGGGAAAGGCTGCGAGAGTTGGGGTTGCTCAGCTTGGAGAAGAGAAAGCTCTGAGGAGACCTTTTTGTGACCTTTTAGTATTTGAAAGGGGTCTAAAAGAAAGATGGGGAAAAACTTCTTAGGAAGGCTGCTGTAATATATGACTTGAAATAATTAATGTTTCTTTTACTGTATTAATGGGAATAAAATCACGTGGGCTTAGATTGAATGTGCAGAGATTCTATCACCCTTGCCAGTAAAGCTGGAGGCATACATTTGCAACAGAAAGGATGGGTGGACCCAAGGAAGAGATGGATATCGGCAGGAGATGAGGGAAAATGACTGACTACTTAACACCAATATAGGGAGTTCCCAGACATCTCAACTGAATACCAAGTTCTCAGAAATCTCAACACATCCTGGACACATCACTGCCTGGAAAGCTATTCAGTGGATCAACTATGCTGAAAGGAGTCAACATGAATATGCAGAAGAAGACACAGAAAGAAAGGAGTGTGGCAACTCAAAGTCCAGCTAGGAAAAACTGTATAAAAACCGGCTTTGCTGAAGCGGACTTTGTGAACTGTGCAGGGTACGGTGTGATAGAGGCCGTGCCTGCAGTTCACCCAGTGCTGATCCTGGGCTTGGTGCTGCCTTTTGTTGGTGGCATTCTGTAGTTTTGTCTTGCGATTCCATAATAAATTATTTCATTTATTTATTATTGGCTGTTCATTTATAACACTGCTGTGTTAGGACAAGGTGCAATGGTTTTAAACTGAAGGACATTTATTTAGATTAGATATAAGAAAGAAGTGTTTTTAAATTGAGAGTGGTAAAACCCTGTCGTAAGTTTCTCAGGGAGGTGGGAGATGCTCCATCTTTGGAAATATTCAGTCAGGTTGGATGGGGCTCAGTAACCTGATCTAGTTGAAGATATTCCTGGTCATTATGGGGCAGTTGGACTAGATGGCCTTTAAAGGTTTCTTCCAACTCAAACCATTATATGATTCATGAAGTTCTATACCTATAGAGTATATTTAGAGTTTCTATAGAAAACTCGAGTTTTCTACTCGAGTGTTTTCAATTTCTTTCCTGAGAGATATCTACCAAGTTTGGACCATTACATAAACCATCTTCTTAAGACAAGAGAAGACTGTTGTAAGACTCTTACAGATATCCATTTCTCTTGTGATATATGCCCTGAAATAATTCATGTTTTCTCTGCTGTATTAAATGTTATAATGTTTAATCATATAAACCTGAAGTTTTACCACAATAAAAGTCGGGTCGGGGGTCTTGGAATGTACATCTTGAGATTATATCACTACTGCCAGTAAGACCGGAGACCAGGATTTGCAACAGAAAAACGGGTGGACTCGCAAGTCAGATCGATATCAGACCAGTGATGAGAGCAGTTACCAAGACCATCAGCACCAACACCAAGGATAACATCTGACTAGAACTCCTCAGAAATCTCATCAAGCACCCATCTCGGTCCAGAAAAGTATTCAGCAGTCCAGTGACGCTGAAAAGATTTTAGATTAATATGTAACAAGGACTGGACACCGAATAGACTGTTGCAATATGGCCTCCAGGCAGAAAAACAGTATAAGAACTGGCAGCTCCGAGCAGACTTTGTGAACTGGGACGTGTACAGAGCAATAGAGACTGTACACGCGGTTCACCCAGCGCCGATCCCTGGCTCGGCTCTGCCTTTTCTTGTGGCTTCCTGGCATTTTGTCATTTGATTTCGGAATAAATTTATTTGAGTCATTAATTGGACGTTCTAATACATTTCATTTATAACACTCTCTTTAAACTCATCCTTCAGCAAAAGCCTTTGCTTAGATTACTATTATTTTAATTCCTTGTTGTAGGAACTTTCGCCACATATATCTTTGTTGTACAAGGCTTGTGCTCCTAGTCTGCTCTCTGGAGACTGTGTTTCCTAGTAACCAACACCCCTGTACTGGGAGGTCTCTCACAATTTTTACTATATCTTGAGAAGGGACAAAATCCATTTTATTCAATAAATAGATTCTGACAGCAAAAGTGACCTAGGCATCAAATAAGCAAGCTAGGAAAAAGTGTGCATACTATTTCTATAAAGCCATAACAAGGAGGGCTACATGGGGTAGTTCGTTGAGGAAACAAACTAAAGGAAGTGGTAAATATTATAACACAGTAGTTTTCAAAAAAGACAAGATACCAGGACCCTGGCTTACAACTGGAGCCCTATTATAGTATTAGTAGAAACACATTGTTAAAAGCAATTTTAAAGGGAATTGTGAAATGTACTTCAGAGGCAGAAGAAAACCTTTTCCTAAAGTCTGAGAATTGTTTCTCCTCCCCAACCCCTAAATATTCCTGGAAGACAAATAATACCAATTTCAAAAGCAATTTTACATTTGACATAAGGCACTGGCTCATGGCTTTCCTTTTTTCATCTTTTGGGTATTGTGCCTGTTTCGGTAAGTAGCTAGATGTTCTGCTAATTATAGCTCTTTCTCCTGTTCCTTCTGGTGGAAACAGAGGCATCTGTGTCTAGGTTTCCATGTTGGGACAAGATCTAGGAGGATCATGCATGAATATTAAACCACTGCATTTACTCCAGTTTAAGAGACTTTGTAGGTAATTTTGAGGTATGCCAAATCATTAACTATGCCCTCCACCAGTGTGTCCTGGTTTCAGCTCAGATAGAGTTACTTTTCTTCCCAGTAGCTGTCACAGTTCTGTGTTTTTGATTTCAGATGAGAACAATGTTGCTAACACACTGTTTTAGCTGTTGCTGAGCAATATTTACTCTAAATCAAGGACTTTTCAGCTTCTTACACCACCAGTGATTAGGCTGGAGAACACAAGAAGGTGGGAGACATACACCCAGCACAGCTGACCCTAACTGGCCCAAAAGGTATTCCATACCCTATGACATCTCTCTCTGGATCAAAACTAAAGGGGAAGCTGGCCAAGGGACTGCTGCTCAGGAACAGTCTGGGCATGGTTAGCAGATGGTGAACAATTGCATCATACATAACTTTTTTTTAATATAATAACAATTATTATTGTTATCATCACTTCCTTTTCTAATATATTAAGATGCCTTTATTTCAACCCAAAAATTTTAATTTTTTCCCAATTCTGTCCCTCATTCCACAGGGCTGGAACAGGGAGTAAGTGGCTGTGTGATGTTTAGCTGCCTAAGCAGGTTAAATCACAAGACAGAAAAAGCCATGAAAGTGTAGGTTTTGAAAAGAGAACATCTCCATTGTTTGTTTTTACTATGTCTAGTTGGACAGAACTGTAGCCACAACTTGAGCTCTTACACTTATTGTTATTTACAATCTCTGAGTAAAGTACTTATGTTATAGCTGTTTATAATTCCTTTGACAGTCTACTTTAAATGCGGAGCAATAAGTTTTTTTTAAAAAGTTGTATTTTAAAATATATTTTCCCTCTTTAATAAAAGAGTGGATTTCTGCAATAAACGTACTTTTCAGTTCTTCAGTTGAATTGATCTTTATTATTGCTTGCACATATGTTAAAACAATGGTCTAAATGCGAGCAGTAAATCTTAGACTAAAGTATCTTCATTTTGGGATTGTTTTCTAGCTATAAGGAATGACCCTTGGGAGGAGGAGAAGTTTAATTTCATCTACCTTTGCTACATGTAATACAGTTAGATCATAAAAAGACCTGAGTTCTTTATATACACACAAAAAAAAAATAGTTTGTCTCCAATTCAGTTAATTCTACAGCAGGGATTCTCAGTCAGGTTTTTATTATGCTCCTGTTTTGCAGATGGATGATTGCTTCTGTTCCAGTGCATCCTAATGATTTCCACCATAGACAGTCTGTTATAGAGGTGCTACATGAAGCAGATGTTGGTTTGTTTTTTTTTTTTAATGAGCTCTTTGAAGGCAGAGACTAAATTCTGACTTAAATGCAAGCTTCTTCAGTCCACTTACTGTCTTCAGCAAGGTAGGACCAGACCTGTCTTGAGATCTAACTCACACTCATCTTCAACCAAACCGACGTGCCCTCACTTTCCCTTCCACTTGGCAATATGCAAAATGCAGGAATATTGCCAGTTCTGCCTGCTCCCTCTGGGGCTCCCAAATGCTGTGCTGTAAGCTCCTCATCTAGATTGACTTCCCAGATGTTTTTTCACACGTTTAGGTCCATGTCTTGGTTTAAGGTAATTTCGGGAGAATACTTCTTAAGGGGCTCCCCCTCCCTTCCCCCCCACAGCCAGTTCAGGAATAACTTCCTCAGAGAGAAGTGGAAAAAAAACTGTTTATTCAATAAGTCAAGTACTCTCCAGCACAATAAATTGAACAATACCTGATGATAAGGACTTTGTGCTGTTCTGGAGAGATGACCAAATTTAGGCAGAAGGGCCCCCCTGAAGATGGTGGCTGTGTTCTCAGTCTCTCTGGTGCTGGGAGAAGTTGCTGCACAAGGTGGATCTTGGTGGGTCCCAGGTGAGAGCCCTCTGGGGCTCTCCTGTGTTCACAGTCTAGAAAGATTAGAATAATTCTAGGGAAAGGCGAAAAAAGGAAAAAAAAAAAGTCGAAGGGAAAAAATCTAGCTAGCTATCTTAACTAACTGAAGAAGCAGAAGTGAAAGCAAGCTGCTAAAAAAGAAAAAAAGAAAAAACTTCTCCGTCTCATACTGTGTGTTATCAAAAACTCCAGACGCTCAAGGTCCCTCACAGGAGCAGAGCCTCTGAAAAAAACCTGTGCCTCTCCCTCCCCCCAGACCCAACACCACAGTGCACAGAGTACAACATCCCACATGCATTCAACAGATGACTGGGGATACAAACATCATAACATCACCCTAGGACAGTCCACAAGGAGATGAACCACACCAAGTATTCTTGCTTGCTTTTTGTAAAGTTTTTTATGGTGCTTTTGGAAAGCTTATGCACAGAACTGATTCCAATTGATTTGGAAAAGAGCAGTGCTGGAGGTGAATGGAAAGGTTAATGGCAAATCACTATATATTGATTTAAATAGTGTGGCTGTGTGGCACTCTTACATGCCTTCAGTTTCCAGGAGGTATGAGGAGGGGAGAGACTATCTCCATTTAGGACAGCATACTTAAGAAATATGCACCAATCTTCATAACACAAACTCATATCTCATATGCCAATGTCAGAAAATACCAAACACTGGGAAGCACAAATGGAAATACTCTGTCACAGGACAGAACTGGCAGTCCCCTGTGAGATGCTGCTGAGAGCATAATGGGTGTACTGGCTCCTGTTCTGGACTTCTTCTGTGAGGTGCATGCTGACAAGTTGCTTCAGAGTCTGTTTCCATGGGGATGCTCTGGGACTTTCTTATTATATGAGTTAATCAGAATTATGTAAAGGTATGAATTATAAAGTAGATTAGTTTAATCTGTCTTCTAACTCTCCCCCACTTAAAAAATAACATTCCAAAGGCCTGAGGGATATGAGAACCTAAAAGCTTATTGTGAGTGCTATTTTTACAAGTCCCTGCATAATGGGGCTCTAGCCTATAATTGAAGTTGCTACCTAATATAAACAAACAAAAAACTGCTTTCTCTATATTCACAGCTATTAAATACTAGCATAAGAGGAATTATCTACCACATCCAAGAAGAGTGTAATTAGATGAAATGGGGCTGGATTGTTTCAAAAATGTCCTAATACAATGATAAAGAACAGTTCCCTTAGCAGTAAGCTCAGTTACTCCCCCAGCCCCAAGAAACATGGAAGCAAATGCTAGAGATGGCTGTTGGGATTTTCCAGGAGGTTTTGGAAGTAGGATACGTGGACAAATAGAGTACATATACAAGCTTTGGTAGCTCTCAAAACTTTAGGGTCCTTCAAAGGATGGTGCTTCCTCTACAGTACCAGGTATGGCTACTCCTGCTGACAGTGTATCCCTGGGCTGAAGAGTACTACAGAGGGCATTTTTCCTGCTCACTTATGCCAGAGACTATAGAATCACTTAACTGAAAGACCTCCTATAGAGTCTTAGAAAGCAGAAGTCAGTGGAACTCTTCTGCTTCCCAGGCACATTTCTAGCTTACAGTAAAGAATGCTCCAGACCTTCAATTGGACACTCAGGTGCCTTAGCAGGTATCAAAATGCTTTCTACTTGAGGCTCAGAGCAGAGGCAGAGCTGTGTCTTGGTAGCCTGAACAGTCTGCTTTGTTCTGCAGCCAATTCTGCGTGCAAATGCTTGAGCACAGTCACTGCCATCTGCTGGGTATGTGTGGCCCATTTGCTGGTCTAGTGATCACTGATCACCAATTAGAAAAATTGGCCAGAGCAAGTACTCAAGGGAGAAGGCCAAAAATGTTGCACAGGCAACTTATGTAAGCCTGTGCGTGGAGACATCATTGCGAGACAGGCTGAAACGTCAAAGCAATGGGAGTAGGCAAGGCTCCAGGTTATCATCTTAAGTCTTTTTTCTGTCATTTTTAAGGTTGGTGGGTAATGATTATGACAGCATAATGTGTTACAGGTATGTGGATTACTGTTGGGTAAGAGATGAGGAGGAGCAGCAGCAGACTATCTTAGGTTTTGGCATCAGAAGCAACACTTTTAGCATTTGGTCATTCACTCCTACATTTCATTACACTCTCTGGCCTTTCTCAGTCTACTGGGTGGACTTTGGATCCACGCACTGAACACGGAAGCTCTCTTTTCAAGGCATGAGAAGTGCACTGGCAGATCCACTCTAGTCATCTGGAATCATAGTTGCTAATGCAATGTGCTAAGCTCTGTTTAGCACTGGAGGAGAAGAATAAAAGAGAAAACGAGGATGTAAGGATGTCAGTCTCCTGCTGCCTTGTATACTTTAACTGCACAGCTGGAGCACAGAAGCTCAGACCATTTAATTTAACATGTCTAATCCCTCTTTGTGCATCAAACACTGGTCATCTCAATGTGATGGCACCCAGCATTCCAGATAATTTCTAAAAATACCAGCTCTGTAACTTCCCTGTGCCTCAGTTTGCCCATCTCAGAAAGGGGCAGATGATGTGTCCATGATTAAGTTCAATATATTAATTTTTTAAGGGATTGGAGAGCTGCAGAAGTAAGACCTTTTATTCTGTGAAAACACTGAATGGTAGAATTACAGAGAATGTTATTTGCTCTGCTAATCTCCTATTTAGGTATGAAATTTCTCCATGTAATTCCTGCAGCAATTCCATAGATACTTTATTAGCTAGAAGGTACTTCTTAGAAAGGCTTTTGGGTGTGATTTAAAGTCTGCAGATCATCACAGACTCTACTACATTTTCTATAAATACTTTAGGGTTAAGCAGTTAATTAGTTAAGTGGAAAATGGTTAAGGGTTAATTACATACATTTCATAAGTCCTTAAAAATGTCTTCTTTCCAGTCTGATCTTTATTTCACCTCAGAAGTAAATTACATGTGTTAATTCTCAAAGTTTTTTCTAAAAACTGTATGGATTTCAAAAAAGGCTATTTCTAGGTGATAGAAATAGATCACTTAAACAGGAAATGGGGGATTTTAATGTGCTGAAGTTCAAACACATTATTGTACATAATAATAACATGCCCATTGCTTATGCTAGCTACTATACAATATGGTGAAATACTAATTATTAAGTATTACTAAGTTGCCCATACACCTACATAAGCCTACAACACCCTATAATCAACACATCTCAAGCCACCAAATAGATCAATGATTGTAGTCCTCACCATGAGCAAATTCTTCTGCTTTACCAGCCTTGAACACTGAGAAAACCTATCACAATCTGACACCCTGACGTACCCTGGAATGTGTTTCTTTCAAAATATGTTCTACATACTTAATAAACAACGTATAAAGTCAACAAAAGAGATTCAGCAGTGTATTTCCATCACAGCACAAAACAAGAAGCAAGGGAAAGGCTGTGTGGGAGGTGTAAATAATGAGTGGTGGAGAATTACACACTACTGGAAGGCTGATCTGAACCTGTTAACTCTTTCTTTCAGACTTCATCATATTTTGTTTTTGTGGGGCTTTTCTCTTCTTACAAACAATGTGTAACAGTTGTCCTGACTTTTAAAAATTTGTTTGACACTTTTTTAACACCAGTGTTTTTTACTTCTTTGGCCTTTTCATTTTAGCATCTTTTTAGTGGTGTTTAGAATACACATCTAAATGAACAGCTGGAAACTATTTGCAAGCGGTATACTCTCCTCCATTGCATCAAGCTATGAATCACTGGCTCCCTCATGAGTAGTTATTGAGCTGAGTTGCATCATGTGTAATGTGTTATTTGCCTGTGTGACTGTTTACCAGTGACAGCAATATGTTCTGGGTAAGCCTGCTCTAAAGATCAATGAATCAGGAGCAGAGTTGAGAATTCAGATGGAGTCCTGGCAGACCAACAAGAAATAATTAAAAAAGCATTGACTCACTTTTTCCTGAGTCAAACAATGTTTTTCTTCCTATAAGCTTGAAAAAGACAATCAGTAGATCTGGTTTTGAGAGAAAGAGGAACTACCTGCATAGCAACTTCTCACCAAGTTTTACACAGAAATCCCTAATCATCTGGGCTGGAAAGCAGCGAGTGGATACAATAGGTTGAAAATAAGATGGTAGTTTGGAAGATTGAGTATTGCTATCAGCTTGGAACAGTGCACAAGGCTGAGGGTAATTTCTTCACTTCAGTCAATTTTTAAGTAAAGCTCAAATACTTTTCCTCAATTCGAGATGGAATAATTCAAAGTAGTTCCACATCTCTAATCTGATGTCAGACTTGGTACTCCTAATGGTCTTACATGGATATGTGATTTATGAACATGTTCTCTACTGGTATTGTCTTGATATTTCTTCCCCTGTATAAAAAACACCACATTTTTTTGTCTTTCAGGCAAAATATAAGTTTGTGTTCACCAAGATTAAAGCAGTGATTAGAAAAATGAATGAAATACATATCATTTTTATGCATGGCTTTAATAACATTCCCAAACCCATTCAGACAAATCATGTTTGGCTTCACAATTCAATGTGCTCTTTGCAAAGGACAATTGTTCTTGGGTGACCCTTCCAAAACATAATTACAAAAAGAAGGTTTTTGCTGGGATCCTTATGATGAGCTGTGACTGACCAGACTGAATGAAGGTCTAAAAACCAAAGTGCCATTGACAAAGTGTACCCTTGACTGAAGGTCAGTGGCCATCATCTCATCAGTTTGCACACTGTTCTGCTAGACTCCTATGGGAAAGGCTCATCTGCTTTCTGGCAGGAGGTAGTCATTGCTATTTGCCTTTCACTTCTTTTATAGACACCACATTGTCCATAATTTCAGGGAGGAAATGATACCTTAAGTTTTAGCTTTCATATTTTTCAGATTCTGTGCTGCCTTGGTGTGTAGCTCTGAGCTTCATATTAAGTGTTAGTAAGCTCTCTTCACAGGGTAGTTAGACAAAACAATCCTTTCTCAGCTTGAGAATCAAGGACAACTGTTACAAGCTTCAGGCTCAAAAAGCATAAACAATGGTGAAGTGAAGAGAGCAAACAAGAAGGATGGACTTCATAACCTGAAGCTGTAACTGGACAGTTAACCCCTATATGTAAATGAACCAAACCTTATAGAAGTGTGAAAGCTAGTGACCGGTCATACATTTTTGAGACCATTTTGGGTGTAGCCCTGGCCAGGCTCTTGTGCTGCCCAAGGTATATCCTTTAACGTGGTAGTTGAGATGTTCAAGACACATAAAGTGGTTCTTTACAAACTTCCAGATGGCTCCAAGCATCAGGACTTTATTATCTTCAAGTCTTTCATAGCTCCCTGAAGGCTTCACACACCAGCACCTTGCTACTTAGAAGTCTCTCTTGCTTCCCAAAGGCAGCTCCATGCAGCTCTCAGGGTCTATCCATTTATGCCAACAGCTGACCAGTCAGTTCTCCTTCTCTCTCTCCCTCCTGCAGTTCCAGCTAGCTCTTCCCTGTCGCTAGCCCACTCACCTACCTCTCCCTGGCACAAAGTCTTACCTTATCCCTTCCAAAAACCTCCTGTCCCGGGCACAGCACAGCAGCAGACTCCATCTAATTGCAACTGCACCCCCTCCCAGCTAAATCCCTCTTTATCACACCCATAGCTGGGAGGGCAAGGCTGTTTCTGCTCTTGGGTAGTTAACAC
>VWYE01022111.1:0-20902 GCA_013398995.1 Alaudala cheleensis | reverse complement strand
AATTCAGTGTTTGTGTGGGATGAATGCGGGACTATGATTTTGGTTGGGTCATACCATGAAACCCCATTCTGCTGGCACCCCCAGGCCCTCCTTTGCCCATGTGTAAAGATGGTAGCGACAGGCCCAGCACTGAGAGAAAGGCAGTCATGGTCCTTCATTCTACAGGCCTCATCTGCCTCTTTCCTTTCCTCCCCTACAGCTGCTGGAGACACAAGCACAGCTATACCCAGACCCACTATCTACAGTCCTTCAGGTGGGTCTGAATTTCCCTGGGTTTTCTGTCCACTACGTTTTGCAGAAACAATTTGTGTCTGATAATTTGGAATTGGGTTTTCTCCCTGGGAGAGGAGAAGACAGGAAAGCAGTTTGACACAGCCAAGGCTGGGAGTTGTGGTGGTCTGACATTCACAGAGTGATGCCAAGGCCCGTGCATAAGAATGGGTCTTTGTGCCAGAGGCTCTTGCCAAGTTTTCCATGGCTCCTTCTTCCCCAGATGCCACCATCAGGCTGGTGAATGGCACGAACCGCTGCGAGGGTCGCGTGGAGATTTCCCACTCTGGGGGCCATGGCACTGTCTGTGATGATGGCTGGGACCTGAGTGATGCCCAGGTGGTGTGCAGGCAGCTGGGATGTGGCTCTGCTCTTTCTGCAACCTCCAATGCCTTCTTTGGGCAAGGCAGTGGCGACATCTACCTGGACAATGTCAACTGTGCAGGGTCGGAGTCGTCCCTCTTCCAGTGCAGCCACAATGGCTGGGGCAGTCACAACTGTGGTCACCATGAAGATGCTGGTGTTGTGTGCTCAGGTACCACTGATTTCTGCATTCTGGCACATTTTCTGAAAGTGTCCCCTCTTGGGTGGAATTCAGTGTTTGTGTGGGATGAGTGCAGGATCATGTTTGTGGTTGATCCCACCATGAGAGCCCATTCTGCTGACACCCCCAGGCTCTCCATGTCTCATGTGCCATGGTGGCAACGACATGCCCGGCACTGAGAAGGCAATCATGGTCCTTCATCCACCAGTCCTCACATTTCTCTTTCCTCCCCTACAACTGCCATAAGCACTTGCGCTACTACACCCCGCCCCACCTCTCCTGCTCCTACAGTGGGTCTGAATTTCACTTGGGTTTTCTGTACATTGCTTTTTGCAGAAACCATTGATGCCTCAGATTCTGGCTTTTGGTTTTGTCCCTGGGTGAGGGGAACTCAGGGAAAGCAGTTTATTACAGCGAAGACTGTGTGTTATGTTGGCCTGAAAATCTTAGAGTGATTTCATGGCCCTGACGCTGTTTTGGTTTTTTATCTTTTTTCCTTTATATATTCTCTGCGTTCTTTATACCTATATTTGTAGCTTCATAGCTTCTTTTTGTAACTTGGCTACAGAATTTTCCTAGGCAGGAATTCAAAACTCATTTCAGGATCCCTATTCTATCTTGGCTTTTCCTGCCTGCCATGGCTGAAAAACAGCTCTTCAGACATGTTTTCATCAACAAAGTGTAGTTCCATCTGAGGCAGAGAGAACTTTGAAGAGATTTGGGCAGGGGGAGATATTGCATCACCACTTTTGCATATTTCTGGCTTCTTTGGATATTTTTCCATATCTGCCCAGGAGGCTTCCAACCACATCCACCTCTGTCATACTTCCTATACAAAAATTATCCCAAACACTGTGCTGTATCATTTCTAGGTTGAAAAAGGCATCACCCTGGCACAAGAATGTGTCTTTGTGCCAGAGGCTCTTCCAAATTTTCTGTATCTCCTTCTTTCCCAGAGGCCTCCACCATCAGGCTGGTGAACGGCAGGAACCGCTGCGAGGGTCGCGTGGAGATTTCCCACTCTGGGGGCCACGGCACCGTCTGTGATGACAACTGGGACCTGAATGATGCCCAGGTGGTGTGCAGGCAGCTGGGATGTGGCTCTGCTGTTTCTGCAAAATCCAATGCCTACTTTGGACAAGGCAGTGGCAACATCTACCTCGATGATGTCAACTGTGGAGGGTCGGAGTCATCCCTCTTCCAGTGCAGCCACAATGGCTGGGGCAGCCACAACTGTGGCCACCACGAAGATGCTGGTGTTGTGTGCTCAGGTACCTCTGATTTCACTGCCTCCATATTGACACACTTTTTGAAAGTGCTGTTCATTCTTTGGAATTCAGTGTTTGTGTGGGATGAGCGCAGGATCATGTTTTGGTTGATCCCACCATGAGAGCCCATTCTGCTGACACCCCCAGGCTCTCCACTGCCCATGTGCCATGGTGGCCATCACATGCCCAGCACTGGGAGACAGCCAGTCATGGTCCTTCATTCTACAAACCTCACCTGTCTCTTTCTTTTTCTCCCCTACAGCTGCCATAACCACAACTACACCCAGCCCCCCCATCTCTGGTCCTTCAGGTGGGTCTGAATTTCTGTAGGGTTTTCTGGCCACTGCTTTTTGCAGAAACAATTGGTGCCTCAGCTTTTGGGGTTTAGTCTTCCCTGAGGCAGAGCAGAGCCTGGGAAAAGCACAGCAGAATGCAGCTGAAACTGAGAGACTTGGGACCTTGAAATTCGTAGGGTATTGCCAAGGCCCCGGTAAGGGAAGATTTCTGCTCTTGGTCTGTGTTGATTTGACTTTAGATGTATGTTTGGGATGAATGTGGGGTTGTATTTTTGGTTGATAGCACCATGTGAGAGCATTCTGCTGTCCCCCCCAGGCTCTCTATTGCCCAAGTGACAGGGTGGCACCAACATCCCCTGGGGTGGTAGAAAACCTTGCCATGCTCCCTCGTCACCCAGTGTCTCACCTGCTTCCTTTTCCTTGCCACATACAGTTGGCACAAGCATGGCCCTGGTTACAAATGCACCATTTTATATGTTTATATGCTTTTTCCCATTTCACCAATCCACTACTCTAGAAGTGCAATAATTACTGTTTTGCAGATATGATCTTTTTCATTTGCATTGGGAAAAATTCTCACTGTTTTTAACTCTTTATATGCTACACACTGGTCTTTTGTGTTTGAGTGATTCTGTTGCTGGGGGTGGATTTCAGAGCATGTTGATTACATGGGAGATTTTCTTTTGTCCATTCTCTGATTTTATGGTATTTATGGCTTTTTCTTTTATTTCATACCTATGTGCCTGAAGCCCACAAAGTTAATAACTGCAAGGACTGGTCATAATTCTCTGAAGAGTTCATCACTCTTCTAGCTTAACTGAGAGGAGCACACTCATTATGTTTTTTTTGAGATTTAACCTTGTGTTACCGTGGTTTCTGTATATAGAACATATTTTATTTGAAGTAAGTAAATCTCAATTAATCACTTCTCTCCCTTATTTTCTCTTTTTGTTGTCTTTTATTTTTCAGGTCAAAAAATTATTTGTGGTGATATACTTCTTAAGCCCTCTGGAACATTTCAGAGTCCTTCTTTGAATTTTCCAGCTAAAGCAGATTGTTTGTGGCAAATACATGTAGCAAACAATCTCCGCATTTCCCTCATATTTGATCACATCCAGTAAGTAAAACACTTTCTGTTTGGGCAATAAGAAAATTCTAAATCTCAACTGCATCCACAGTTCCTGGACACATTTCCCATCCTATAAGAGAATGATAAATATACATGGGAAATGTGTGAGTGCAGAATCCTATCATAGATTTTTCTCAGTATTTAAACCCCAAAGTTTAGCAAACACATTTTTTTATATATTCTCATTTTTTCCTCAGGTTGCAAGGTGGATGCCAGAATGACTATATTGAGATCTATGATGGGCCACCCAAATCTTCTCCTCTACTTGGAAGAATTTGTTCTGGTTCTGCTCTCACGTACACCTCATCTTCAAACTTCATGTCTGTCAGGTTTTACAGCAACTCCAGATACTCCAGTGGAAGTTTTCAGGCTCAGTATCAGTCCTTTCCAGCAGACCAGAACACCAGTAAATTTCCATTCTATTTGTAATTCTGTTCTCTTGGTGATGTTTTCTTTGCTCAGAAGCTTTTATACACTTTACAATACTTATTCAGTAAAAAAAATAAATAAGTATTTGTTAATGTTGTTGAAGTTATCAGTAATAGATGATATTCCTACTTGAATTTTAATTTGATTTCCTACTTGAATTCAGTTCAAATTTCAATTTGAATTCCTACTTGTGAGTGACGATTGATTGCTCACTTTCAATGAATAACTACTTTTTCTTCTTTAAAAATATTATTTTTATTTGCCTTTAGAAGTTTTCTATGTTATTTTCTAAACTCGTATTTCTTTGTATCACATCATAATTCATATATATTTTTGTACCTTTCTGGACAAACTTTCAAAGAGTCATAGAAATGTTGGTTAGAAGGGACTTTGGGAGGTTTCCTAGGCCAACAGTTCAAAGCAGAGCTACTGCCAACACCAGGTCAGGCCCATTAAGAACTGGTCTGGCTGTGTGTTTAGAAATATTCAAAGGATGAAATATTGAAAGCTTCTGCTTTGGGTGACCTGTTCCAGTACTGTCCTATTGCTTACTTACATCTAAGTCTCAAGTGTAAAAATAAGTGGTTTGGCTTATGAATTCTCTTCTCTAAATAGTAGCAGTTATTGCATTTGATGGACTTGCAATATGGAAGCATTATCAAGCACCTGAAATCACTAATAATTAATATTGTTTTCCCCTAGCTCTTCTGTGCTTGCCAACCTACATGTATGCAGTGGTAGACAGGTACTATCTGCAGTCCCAGGGCTACCCAGTGGGGAGCATCAGCCTGGCAGACCCTGACTGTAGGCCAAAAATTACATCAACTGAGGTTATATTCAACATCTCATACAGCGACTGTGGTACCCGTAGACAGGTTGGTGTCAAGACATTGGGGAGAGCTCTGGGCATGGGAATTTAATAGATGTTTGGAAAATTGTCATGGATTGCAAAGGGTGTTGTAGGCCACAGGCATGCAAAAGGCAGAAAAGGGGGGCATGTGTTTCTGGAGGCTGAATTGGTTAAATATTTTGACTTATCCTTCCTAGGGTACCTATATCCTTCCCTGTACCTGTTTCAGAATGACATTCTAGAGAACAAAAATAGAGGGGAGAGTTAAGTGAGCAATCCCATCCTGGGTGCTTGGGATTTTTCAGTGTGACACATCCTTGCTGAGTGCTAGGACCTGGCAGAGAGAGAAGCTCATAATACTCACAGTGTTAACAGTGACCATGACCACATGTGGTAATTTAACCCTCCTTTAATGTGCCAAACAGAGCAACAACGAAACGATCACCTACTCCAACATGATAAAAGTGCCTGCTCCTGGCAGAGTCATCAAGAGGCAAAAGGACCTGCACTTGCACATCAGGTGCAAAATGCTGCAGGACACCTGGGTTCAGGTCATGTACATTGCTGATGATGTCACCGATGTCAACGAAACCCAGTATGGCAGATTTGAAGTGAGCCTGATGTTCTACAACTCCTCATCTTTCCAGTGGCCAGTGCATGACTTCCCATACTATGTTGACATGAACCAGAATTTGTTCCTCCAAGCTTCTCTTCACAGCTCTGACCAAAACCTGACGCTGTTTGTGGACACGTGTGTGGCGTCGCCTAATTCTAGTGATTTTACAACACTGGCCTATGAATTGACCAAAAGTGGGTAAGAACTTTGTAAAAAAACTGCTTTTAAAGTGTCTCCATGGGTAGTTCTAAAAGAGTTTAATTTGTGAAGTGAGGTGATTTAGGACCAGTATACACTGGTTGCAATTCTCAGGGCACATTCTTCTAAGAACAACTTTTTGGCAAAGCCTGAATAAAATTTAGAAAACAGCCAAACATCATTCAGAAGTTGCAGTCACACACTGAGATTTCACTCAAGGAGGCAGTGAGGAAATTGAGGTGACTGTTTCTGAAATAGATGTATGAAAGGGAGGGGTGTCCCCAGCTCTACATTTCTGTACAACATAAGTTTTACAGCATCATAACTGGAATACAAAACTGTCTACTCAAAAAGAAGAGAAATTCCTTAACCGGTTCTTATTATTTTAGAAACCTAAACCACTTTACCTAATTTTATACCACAGTATATTGAAGCACTAGAGAGAACGTTTATTTAAAAATAAAAAAAAAAAAGTGTATTAAAATTAGTTTTATGCTTTCAGAGCAGAGAGGGGAACTTTCTCTTTCTGCAACAACCTTCAGGGGTCACTTGTCAAATAGTTAAGGAAATGCATAAGAGGCTCTCACCTGAAACGCAGGAACCAGCAGAACCACTAGCCATTTTTCAACTATTCATGTTTACACAGAACTTGTTAAGCCAGGAAATTTCTGTGCTGTGTACATTTAGTAATTTCTCTTCTTGCCTAAAGCTCTTTTTTAAAAATCCTTTTGATTTCTCTTTTTTCTTCCTGGTTTTTACGCTTAACTTGGAAACTTACTGCTAAGAGAGGGTGTAGCAGTGCTTCTGCTCGAGTGAAGCTGTGAGCAGATGATCTGATGATTTTTTTATCTCTTTCCAGGTGTGCCAGTGATCCCACCTACTCCCTCATCCCCTCCCCGCACAGAGACGTGGCTCGGTTTCGGTTCAACGCCTTCTCCTTCGTGAACCGATTCCCGTCGGTTTTCCTGCGGTGCGAGCTGCTGGTGTGCGGGTACCGCGACTTCTCCTCCCGCTGCTACCAGGGCTGTGTCAGCAGGTTCAGGAGGAACGCGGACTCTGCCCACAAACAAGTGAATGTTGTTGTTGGACCCGTGCGCCTTCGGGAAGCTCTCGCTGAGAACAGGAACCTTGGTGAGTTTAAAGATCTGTCACAACGTAAGGCTCTGTGTGCAACTGCGTGTTTGCATTTCGGTTCAGACATGAAATCCTGCTCTGAAATCTGCCTTTGCTGGTCTATTTACAATTCTGCTATCATTCTTATGAGGAATTATTTTTCATGTATATAAAATATTTCTATTAGATTCACAAGCTCTTTCCTTTCTATCATAGCTTAGATCCATTCTTTGCTTGATATGCTTGCACATATCAAATGGCAATTGATTCATTTCTATGGGAAGAGGGATGAGATGTAATTAATCTCCCTGCCAGATTTATATTGATTTTCCAAAGCTGCCTCTGCCTGATTTTCGTGTCTGTTATTTATTTATAATCAATCTCTAGGTCCTCTTGGAAGTGCTGTTTCTCAGCGTCCTGTAGCTGCTGTTTCCACTACCAGAAAGCAACATCTTAAGGTCTTGATTGAGTGTAATCATTGCAGATCCCCAGTTTCTCCTTAATTTCTTGCCACAATCTTTACTTGTTTTGCATGGCCACAGAATCATTTGCAAATAATGTGCAATTTGAAATAACGTACAGTTTTCTGATCAGACCCAGATTAGAGCTTTTTAACTCAAATTCTCTTTGCCTAATTATCTTTGCAATTAACTAGCTCAGGAGGAAAAAAAACAAAAATCTCTCTGACTCTTTTATACACAGAGCTGGCCTCTGACATCCAGGCAAAAGAGGAGACTCTGAGCTCAGTGCCTGCTGACAGCTCCCACGTTCCCCTGGCTGTGACCACCGTGGTGCTGGTAGCTGTTGCTCTCACAGTGGGAGGATTTCTTTGGAAGCAGAAACTGAAGGAGGCCATCCCATACCACAAAATGTGAGAGGTGGAAGGACACTTTCACCTGCTTCGTTATTTGGGTTTGCAATCAGTGTGAAGGGCAGCTCTCACTTGACTATTCCATCATCCAGACCATGTTTGAAGAATCAAGATTACACCTGATGCAACCATGAGCTGAATTTATAAAGCAATCTGATTTTAAAATCTAGTCCAAATACACCTAAGGTGTAAAGAAGGATTGATTCTTTCACGTCAGCAGCCAAATAAGAATCTTCAGTGCTGGACATTTCAAAGCTTTTCTGTGGAACTCCTCATTGAGTGTCTGGCTGAGAAGACTGAAATGGGTGACTTGAGAAACAAGAACTGACTGATTTAGTCCTTGCTGATATGCAGATGAAACACCTCTGTAGCATCATAAGATAGACTGGGAAGTAGTATAAGAAAACATTTTTCTTTGTAGTAAAACATATTTCTTTGTAGTAAAAAAATCTCAATAATGAGCCATAGGCAAATATGCTCTGGGGCTGCAGGTGAAGAATTATTGCTGTATAGCATTCCTGACTGGGTAGTATGGTTCTTCCCAAATCCATATTTCTCTGAGTAAATGTAGGCCATTTATAGGGTTTTGTATGGAAGATGAATATAATCCTGTTACATAAATATGTCATTTAAAAAATCAGGAAAGAAAATTATTTTTTGATCAATGCTTTTTTTTTTTTGTATACTTGCCAACATCCCACTTGTGTATGAGAACTCATGGCTAACACACTGTCAGGTTGGAGGATGTGGCTTCTGACAAAGTGACTTTGCCAAGCTCTTGATTCCTGCTCTTGCTCTCACGCATTTCTACACCTGGAATGGGTGGGAGGGAGAGAATGTACCCAAGTTCCCATAAGGAAGTGTGACCTGTCTGTTATTCCCATGTGAAAACAAAATAAAAAAACAACAAAAAAGGAAGAATTTGTTTGGAAGAAGCTGCTTAACACAGGTGGAAAGGTCACTGGTATTGATTGAGAAATGCCCCTCTTGAGACGTTCCTGCTTTCCAGCCAGCTGTGAAGGAGGTAAGTTCATTTGGAACTGAGCAACGTCAGATGTGCCAGGTGAGCCAAAGTGGTGACGTGTGAGGAAGGTGAGCTGTGCTCCTGGGTGACATCCTGACCTGACAAGGAGGATAAGGGCAGCTCTGATGGGAACCAGCCCCACAGCCTGTACTATTTGTTCCTTCAAGCTGCCTTCTCCTCATGATTCCAGGCAGGCCTCTCATCACCGTGACATGAAGAAGGGAATCACACAAGTAGGGACTGGCAGTGCACACAGAAAGTGAGAGGTTTGTTCTACACTTGAGGAACAAGGATTTAGGGTCCTCCTCCCCCCTCTGCCTGCAGCCACCTTGGGAGGGCAGAGCACCTCAGGAGGCTGGCCTGCCTTCATCTGTTCTCTGGGCCAGAGGTTGTCCAGGCTCAGAGGAATCCAGCCATCTGCTCAGCACAGCAAGGACTCTCCTGGACCTGGACTTTCCTAACTCTGTAGGACCTTCCCCTCTGCTCTCCCCAGACCTGCTGCATTCTCCTTCCTCTCTTCCTGCTGTGGTCCTGCTGCTGTGGTGTTGCTACCACCCCCTCTTTCAGGGTACAGCTTGATGGCACTTTTTTCCACTTCTCATATTCTCTCATTATTTTTTTCACCAGACAAACACAAAGATCCCAGGCCTAGATCCTGGTGTCTCCAATCCTCACTGTCCCTGTGCTGCTCAGAGCTGAGTTTTGCCATAGCATGTCTGTGGCAGGGGCTCCCAGGTGGAGAAATACCAAGGCTGGATAAAAATGCCAGGTAGAATTACCAAATTCACTGGTTTCCACATTAAATATGGCTGCAGAAAGCATTGTCAAGCAGCTCAGGTAGTAGATGTCTGACTCCTCATTTCTTGCTATCTCCCCTCATCCACAAGCATTACAGCACTGCAGGATTCAAGAAAAATGGGTTTGATGATGAGGAAAGGGTCATGTGCCTGGTGAATGATGTCTCTGCCACAAACCTTCCTGCCTGGATTCAGACTTTCATTCCTTTGTGGAGAAGTCTGTGCATATCCTTATTCCACTGTGGATACTTTTCTATAATCATGGGTGAAATCTTGTTTGTCCTTTCAGAAATTTCCATTCTCACCTTTAAAAACCCAGTATGGTTGCAAAATGCCCTCAGAATTGTCAGCAGAAGAAAAGATGTTTTCAAATCTCAGTGTAGCTTCATCCAGGGTGATGTGTTGGGAAATACTTTAAGCCAGAAGACCTCGAGAATAAAAATGTGTTCCAGCAAGAGATGAACCTTCTGTGGGAAGGGTAAATGACTGTATGGCATTTGCATTAGTTTACTAAGGTTAATAAAAACAAATTATTTATCTATTTCCATTGTGCAGAAGTTGTCTGATGACAAAGACCTCTAGAAATATCTAGATTTTTGAAATGAACAATTTATTAATGAAGAAGGTAGTGAAGAACTAATCAATTAATCAATCAATCTTGATCTTTTACCTGGGCAGCTTAAGACTTTTTTTTACACTTGAGCCACTTGGGAATCCCTTTGGTATTCCCCTTCCTCCTCACCCTTTTTCAGTTATTACAAGAGTTTGGAGAAGAACTGTGATCCATCACTCACTCTTGCTTCACTGATTGCAGTGTTTGATTGGCCAGTCAAATACACTGGATTTTTCATTCTTGTCAAGGTGTTGAAACCAGAATATGATTAGTGAATACCAGGTGTTGTGTACATATCCTCATTCATGTGCAAATGTGGTTGTTTAGATAAAGAAAAAACATATTTACCATTCTGAATGTTCACTTTCAAGGCTTCCAAAGTTATCTTTGGCCTCATTTATTTTTCACTTCCTTCTTCCATTCCAATGATATTGGTCTTTGTGGAAAGATGTTTTAGATTCTCTTTTCCCCCTGGGCTTTGGTCTCCCTGCTTGATGACTGTCCCTGGAGGCAATAAATTAATATATGGCAACAATTTTAACTGGTGAAAATTCCATCCAAGACATGATGGCTGTGGAGGTAGGGGTGAGGTGGAGACTAATGTTCTGACTCTTCAGTGTTAGGATGATCATCAGATTTTCTTGTTAAATTGATAAAAATGCAGGAGCAGAGGAAAGTAACCACTCTGGCAAGAGAGTAATGAATGAGAAATAAGCATTATTTCATGTTGTGGAAAACCCTTGGATTCATTCTTCAAAGAATGATACAGCTGTAACTGTCACTATGTAAAATTAAACAAGGAATATATTAAGACATTTCCTTTATCTGAAGAAATCGTAACTTTTTTTCCCCAATTTGTTGGTTCAAAGTATCAAATGGAATTTTAGAACAAAATTAGTTTCAACCTACGTAATATCCTTCACTATTCATAAAATCCACTGATTTTTTCCACAGTGCCTGCACAAAAAGTTATCACTTGACCCTGATTCTCTGACACTTCCTTACAATCTGTCAGTGAAGTTTGACTTGAACTTAAATGTTCCCCAAAATAATAAGTTTGTACTGGGGCTGGAGCTGTTGACTTCAGCTACAAGGTTCTTCAGAGACCCCCCAGTCATACTTAAGCAGGGCCCCCAGGTCTGATCTTATTTCATTTAAAGTCTGCTGAAGCTTGAGGACATTCATGGCTCCCCAAGGAGACCTGCCACATCAGTTAGCAAAGGTCTCTTGCTATTTTGCTGGAAGAAACCCATTTAAGTTTCAAGAGTCCACTTCCATCCCAATACCTGACTCCTCATGAAAGAAAAATGCTGAGATGCATCAGCCTGAATTGAAAGGTATCTTTGGACAAGAGCTCTCTTTTTTTTGGTACAATGAGATGATTGTGAAACCTATGGTAGAATAAATAGTTCCTTCCAGGCAATGGAAAATGTTACTCTTGAGATATTGTCTTTTTGCAAAACCCAGGAAGTTACAAAATATTAAATAACAAATCAAACATATGTTTGTTTCAGATCAGAGGGCTCTGGTTGTTTTATTTTCTGCTGTGGAGCCACTCCCCTTCAGAAATAGAGACTATATATTGTGAGGTCCTTGTCACCAACAACACCTGTGAGATGGGTGCCACTATGATTTTGACATGGCTGCTCTTGTTGGGTCCAGCATTTCTGGAGGCCAAAACAGGTAAAAAAAAGACTTGTTCCAGGGCACATAAGAAATGATAAAGACTGCTTGGAGCCTTCTCTGTTGATTCCAAGAAGAGAAATTAGATTCAGGCTGGTATTGGTTTGGGCAAAAGAATAAAGGGGGAAGTGGATGAAAGAGCAGAGTTTTGTTCTACTAAAATTATGAACCAATCATCAGAGTGGATGATAAGAATTATTTGAACAATTTTGTGGAGTTAATTTTGCTGCCAGAGGGTCCTCCTCATCTTAGTGCCTTGTATCATTGCAAGAATTGTGTCTGTGAGTATGTCATGAATGAGGTATTCTTCCAGTTCCAGAAATCTGATCTAAAAATTATGGAAATATTTGTTTCTTTACCTATTTTCAATGTGCATTTTATTCCAGAGTATATGTGTGCACACATATGCTCTATATTTAATATTGCTTGTATTATTTGGTTCTTCTTAGTATTATGTACAATTTAACAAAATATAACATGAAGTTAAGTTTTCACACTCTGGCATTGTGATGAAATGGTGGACATCTAAAAATTTTGACAAATTAAATACTTTTAGTTCAACTTTTTTTATGCTCATAGAATTTTTCCTTCCATGGTTACTTTCTACCTCTGAGTGGTTTGGTTGACTTTGAGCTAATGGTTCTCTGTATATCTTAGAATAATTGCTGATGACTTTTCTAATGAGTTATTTAAGCTTCATGATGACAATTTATATTGCCACCATTCACCTCATCAATTCTCTCCATCTGTCTCCTGCTTTCCTGGTGATAAGTCATCTCACTCTGGCTGCTCTAGTTCTTCTCTCTGCTCTCTGCCTCTGTGTCCCAGAGCAGAGGAATTGCTGTATTTGTATAATCACAGGCTTTTGTCTTTTTGATACCTTTGAAGTGTGAGGCAGCATTCAACCTATCCAATTCCATCCCCAGCTGATGGTTATGCTCTCACAGTGATGACAGGCCTTGAATGAAAGCAAATAAAACTGGTTTAGGTTGGCTTTAATTTCCTAATCCTCCTCTGACTTTTTGCCAGGTTTGCTGTTTCAGCTCTCAAAACCCCTGTGAGTAGGGTTTAAAAATGTGCATGTTCAAGTAGATATTTGAAGGAACAAGTCAGATATAAGTCAAGGGGCACTTTTATAGCTTTGCCCTTTGAAAGTCATACAAACCAGGGCAAATTTAGTTTGGTCACCATCTTGACTGTGCTTCTAGCTCAATAGCAAAGAATTTGGTGCAGTGAAGAAATCCTGGAGCTGTTAACTTTTGAGATTTATTTTGTTTTGGATGACTAAATGTTTAATAACAAGGTAAATAAGTACTTGGCAGCAAAGTAAAATATAACAAGTGCATGTTTTGATTTCCAGACTGTAAATACTGCAAATCCAAAGTTACAATATTTATTTGCTTGCTTACACTTGGTAGTAAAGCCTTTAATAAACTTCTTCACCAAAAATGGATCTCTAAAAACCAGGATTTTCATGCTGGTCACAGCAGAATGTCTAAACAAGACATATAAAAATGAAAAGCAGATGGGCTTTACCTGAATGAAAGCAGTAATCAGCTGTATACATGATAGGCTATTTCTTTATTTCAAAATATAATAACATTTTAGTGGTATATAAGAAATAAAGCCACTTAACTGCTGTTGAAATCTTTATAATCCTGATGAGATGATTATCCATTCTGTAGAACATTTGGTGGAATTCTTCCACTAAAGCTACTCTTATTAGCTATAAGATTTGGTGATATGTGGACTCTAGGTCCTTAAACTTATCCCAAAAATTTCTTTTATTGCTTAAATTGTTTGTGCTTAGCCTGCTGCCTCACTTTACTGAAGGGATCTTGCATAAAAAATATACGTGGCTGATTTTGAGAACGGGAATGGAAGAATAAAAAAGGGACAAATTACCTCTGTAATTTGTAACAGGCACTTAATACTGGGCTGGCCAACAACTTCTAGGGACAGTAGGGGTAGAAGGCAGGATAGATATTCCTTCCAGTCCCTCCCAGCTTGTTTGCCTGACTGTTCTGTGCTCCTGCCCTCCCTCCCACAGCCCCATATGTGCAGCTGGTGAACGGAAGGCACCGCTGCGAAGGGCGCGTCGAGCTCCATTACCGAGGACAGTCGGGGACAGTCTGTGATGACTTCTGGGACCTCGCAGACGCCCAGGTTGTGTGCAGGCAGCTGGGCTGTGGCAAGGCCATTGCAGCTCTGGGGAGTGCCTACTTTGGGCCAGGCTCAGGTGACATAGTGCTGGACAACGTGAGGTGCAGCGGGAGCGAGGTGTCCTTGCTGCGCTGCAACCACACGGGATGGAAGATCCACAACTGCGCCCACTATGAAGATGCTTCTGTGGTCTGTTCAGGTACTCCCACTTTTTTTTCCCCCCTACAATCCTGTCCTTTCACTCCACTGACCCTGCAGAACCAGCATGGTTTGGGAAAATGGGAAAACTCACACTTTTCTCACTACAGTGCTGTAAAAACTGGGCTTGCTCATCCGTGCAAAGCAATTAAAAACCCCAAACATTGCAGATATGCAGAACAATTGCTCCATCTAATCACCTGGCAGTGGCAATAATTCATTCAAAATTAAAGGCAAAGCTATGTCTGATAGGTTTATCAGGGAGGAATGGGGTTAGGTGAACTCTTAATGGATTCTTTATGGGCAATAGTAGTTTCACAATCACAACTCAGATTGTCATAGCTCACAATTCACTTTGGATTGTTTCCATATTTTTCAAATCTTCCTTCATTTAGGTCCATTAATGCTTCTTTTTTTTTTTTTTTTGGCAAATATCCATCCATTTTAAATATTCTTTCACCTTGCTGTGTTCATTTTACCTTCCCTTATTTTTTTTAGGAGAACATGGGTTATTTGTATCTTATTTCCTCATGTATTAATAACAGATCATCATGAACCGAGACATGGCTGATGACAACAGATTGTTCAGGTGTTTTGTGTCTATATTGCAGTTTCCCACATTTCCTTGGAGAGTAAGAGCCTGAAGAGCTGAATCTATGTTAGAAGGAAGTGCTAACTACACCAGTGTCTTTCACTTAGAAGGAAAGAATAAAGATTGCTTCAATACCTCTGTTAATCTATGTGGGATGTGTTCAGATCATTTTAAAATGTGTTGATTTTAAAATGCCATTTATTTCATGCTTGCATCCATAGCTCCAGTGTCTTCTACAGGCTGGATGTGTGCAACAGATGATTCAGCTTGGTCCATTCCTGCTCTTGCACCAAGCACCATCCCAGGATGGACCACACAACATTGCCCAGGCTGTTCCTGGGGATGTCCTGATCCTCTGCAGAAGGGCATTCACAATGGGGACAGGCCCTGCTGCTGCCAGCAGCCCCACAGCTCCCCTGCTCCATGCCAGGAGCCTGTAGAGTCTCAGGCTGTGCCTGGGGTGTCCTGGGGCTGGGAGCAGATGCCATAACAGAACCTCACCCTGCTTACCATCTGGAAACACCACTTGCAATAAAATTTAAATTGGTTGTTCCCCACCTCCATTCTCCCCAGTGACCCCAGACAAGATGGACTGTGCCATCAGAGTAACTGTCACTTCATCCACCAGGAACAGGGCTTGTAGCTACCACATAGATGTACCCATTGCAAGTGCTCATGTGTGGGGTGTTTTTCTTCTTTTTTCACAGAAGAGCCTGATCCAACACCAACAGAGCCATCAACAGATACAACAGCCTCAACACTGGAGATAAACTCCGTGGAAGGGACAACACTCAGAGAAACAATGGCATCTCTAAGAGAGACATCAATGTCAGCATCAACATTCCTCACAGAGGAGATATTCACCACAGTGCCAACGACGACCCCAGAGGTGACAACCAGCACATTGCTAGCAACCTCCCCAGGTGAGATATCCACTTCTCCAGAGATGGCAGTGTCATCCACTGCCCTGCCACTGTCATTCCTCACTGCCTGGTATGACCACCACAGTGAGATCTGACACCACAGTAGAGGGGAGCCAAGCAGGTAACCCTGTCCACTGTCACTCACTGTTCTCTTTAGTGCCCCTGGACTTCCTTCCCAGACCTGATTGCACTGCAGGGAGGCGCCCAAAATTACAGGGCTCTCTTCCCCTGTTAATTGTCCAGCTCTGCTTTTCATGTCCATTCCCATGTCCATTGCCATTGCACTAATGATCTCCTCAGCAGGAACATCCAGCCCACTCCATCTGGCCAGCGCAGTGCTACCCACTAGCACAGCAGAGGTGTCCACCTCAGCAGAGACCAGAGCATCCACAAAGATGATAACCTCACCACCAATGTCCACCTCAGAGACAAAAACTACGAGAGCAGAGGGGAGCACACCAGGTAACCCTGTCATCTCTCACTCACTGGTCTCCTTAGAGCTTCTGGTCTCTTTACTGAGTCACCCTAACCCCTGGCACGTGTACCCCTGGTGGATTTTGATGCCCTCCTTTGGAAGCAGCCATGCTGACCTCTCTTGGTAGATGTGGGGCAAAGCAGCAACCTTGGTGTTTTCTGTTGCCTGATGAGCTGAGCATGTGCCAAGCAAAAGCCCTGTCTGCACACAGAGAGCACAGGAGACTCTCCTGGCCTGCGGGAGTTGTGTTTCAGAGAGGTGGCAAAGAGAAGGACTGAGGGATCACAGAGCTGTGGGGCTGGAGAAGGGCTCAGAGCACTTGGGGCTGGTGCCTCTATGGGAAATGATTGGACAGAGCTTCACCCTCTCTACTGGCATTAATGATCCAGCCTTGCTTATCATACCAAATGCTGTGGCCATTATAAACTCAGGAGAGACAATCCCCTCAACAGAGACAGCCACCTGAGCAGAGATGGCAATCTCAGAAGAGATGACCACTACAGCAGGGATTGCAAGAGAGGAAAGGAGCACAACAGGTAGCTCTGTCCACTCTCACTCACTGTTCAGTGTGTGAAAAAGCAAAGTCAAGATGGTCATTTCAGATGAGTGAATGAACTCTGCAGGATAATGTAGGAGTCATAGGACAGGAGCTAGAAAATGGACTACTCTCATCTGCATGGGATTGTGCTGGCTCTGTTTGGAACCTTTGCCATTGACACCAAATTCTTCCTTGCATCCACAGCTCCAGAGCCCACCACATCCAGGCCACATTCCACAGGCAATTCCAGACCCCCCAACCCCACACCTGTCCTTGCAGCAGCCACGCAGGCTCCCTGTTGCATGTGGGGAGAGCAGAGTGCCGGGCTGGTGTGAGCCTGTCCTTGTTTCCTGTGTGGTGTGGCAGGAGGCAGCGTGGAGCTGTATGAGTGGTACTTTTCAGGGGATGTCCCATGACCATAGTGTGCAAAAATGGCATTTTGGCAAGTCCCTCCCTGCCCCAGACAATTCCCACAACCCCCAGGCTGTTCTCATGAACTTCCCCAGCAGATCCTTGTTCATTACTCATCAGCCTTCCATGCACCCCTGGGGTCTTTGCTCCCTCACTCCTCTTCCTTGTTCTCATTAGGTTTGCGCCACCTCAAATCAAAATCACCGTAGCAAAATCTCCAGAACACTCAGGGAGGTGGTGGGGGCTGTGGATGCAGGGGTGTTGCAAACCTGACTCTGTTCCCACGTGCCAGGGGCCAGCGTGCGGCTGTCGGGCGGCAGGAACGGCTGCGAGGGCCGCGTGGAGCTGTACGACGGCAGCACCTGGGGCACGGTGTGTGACGACCAGTGGGACCTGCAGGATGCCCAGGTGCTNCTCTGTTTGGAACCTTTGCCATTGACACCAAATTCTTCCTTGCATCCACAGCTCCAGAGCCCACCACATCCAGGCCACATTCCACAGGCAATTCCAGACCCCCCAACCCCACACCTGTCCTTGCAGCAGCCACGCAGGCTCCCTGTTGCATGTGGGGAGAGCAGAGTGCCGGGCTGGTGTGAGCCTGTCCTTGTTTCCTGTGTGGTGTGGCAGGAGGCAGCGTGGAGCTGTATGAGTGGTACTTTTCAGGGGATGTCCCATGACCATAGTGTGCAAAAATGGCTTTTTGGCAAGCGCCTCCCTGCTCGAGGCAATTCCCACAACCCCCAGGCTGTTCTCATGAACTTCCCCAGCAGATCCTTGTTCATTACTCATCAGCCTTCCATGCACCCCTGGGGTCTTTGCTCCCTCACTCCTCTTCCTTGTTCTCATTAGGTTTGCGCCACCTCAAATCAAAATCACCGTAGCAAAATCTCCAGAACACTCAGGGAGGTGGTGGGGGCTGTGGATGCAGGGGTGTTGCAAACCTGACTCTGTTCCCACGTGCCAGGGGCCAGCGTGCGGCTGTCGGGCGGCAGGAACGGCTGCGAGGGCCGCGTGGAGCTGTACGACGGCAGCACCTGGGGCACGGTGTGTGACGACCAGTGGGACCTGCAGGATGCCCAGGTGCTGTGCCAGCAGCTGGGCTGTGGCCAGGCCCTGGCTGCACTGGACACTGCACACTTTGGCCCTGGCTCTGGCCGCATCTTCCTGGATGATGTGGAGTGTCATGGGGACGAGCCCTCGCTCCAGATGTGCCGGCACAATGGCTGGGGCGTGCACAACTGCAGGCACATAGAAGATGCCAGTGTCATCTGTGCAGGTGGGTGGCCAGCAGAGTCCTTCAGCTCTCCAGCAGCTCACACTGGAGGGGTTCTGCCTTCCTCCATGGGAAGCAGCCATGCAGAGGCAGGGCAGAGAGGAGAGCCTGGGGTCTTCTGCTGCTTGGTGCTGAAATACGTGTCATGCAAAATCCCTGTGTTTGCACAGGGAGGGCAGAACAGGCTCTCCAGTCTTAATGGTGTAGGTCCTCCATGTGGTTGCAAGGAGTGGGTTTGTAGGATCATGGCATGGGCTGTACTGGGAACATGTCAGGATGGTGACTGGCCAGGTCAATGGCAGGACTTCCATGCCCATTTCCTCCCTTTATTCCTTGAGCTTAGCCTTTCCTTGTCCATGTCTATGACAATGCCCATGACAATGTCTATGTTGATGTCTGTGTCCATCCAGTGCCACAAGTTTGCTGCCTTCAGTACTCTTTCATTCACTCCCTCTTTTTCCTTGCAGCTGCCAATCCAACCGCTCCTGCTCAATGGCCATACACAACAGGTAATTCCTTCCCACCCAGCATATTTCCAGTTTTGGAGTGAGCCTCAGCCTGGCAGAAGAAGAGAAGAGAGGGAGCCTGCAGGGCTGAGCCTGCTCAAGGCAATGTTGCTGGTCCCTTCTGTCCATGGCAAAGGCTCTTGTCATTTGAGGCTTCTGCCAGGGAGGATGTGAGCCTCCACACAATGGCAGCTGCAGTGGTGTCCAGTCCAAGCCCTGCTCTGCCAGACACTCTGTAGCTCCTGGCTGTGGGGCAGCAAGTACCAAGCAGATGGGGGCAATCCCTTCCCTCGAGCCCACATGCTTGCCTGGCCAGCCCAAGATATTGATGCCAGGTCATGGCTGCTGCTTTTCAGCCATGAAGCAGAGGTGGCCAGTCCCTTGTGGATACCCTGTCAGGGCCTATAGCATCAAACATATGGAAGGTGCATGAGTGGTACTCCTCAGGGGATGCCCCAGATCATCATGCGCAAAAACAGCTTTTTGGCAAATTTCTCCCTGCTCCAAGCAACTCCCACGATCCCCAGGCTGTTCTGGGATTCCCCAGCAGATCCTTGCTCATCATGCATCAGCCTTCCATGCATCCCTGGGGTCTTTGCTCCCTCACTCCCCTCCCTTGTTCTCATTAGGTTTGCAACGCCCCAAATCAAAATCACTGTGGCAAAATCTCCAAAACTGCAGAGGAGGTGGGGACTGTGGATGCTGGGGTGTTACAAACCTGACTCTGTGCCCTGTGCCCATGTGCNGAATGGGGGGAAAGGCAGGACCCAAGCTCTCTTCCCCCTATTGTCCTACAGCCTGAATATTCCTGTCCACGTTCATGACCATGTCCACATCCAAGTCCNGTTTTACACAGAGAGGGCACACTGGGTTTTCCACACTTCCTGCTTTAGAGGCCAAATGAGGGGGCAAAGAGGAGGAAGGTCGCATTGTTCTTTGGGGAGGATGGAGCAGGACAGGGGACAGGTCTGGCTAGTATCAGAATGGGGGGAAAGGCAGGACCAAAGCTCTCTTCCCCCTATTGTCCTACAACCTGAATATTCCTGTCCACATTCATGTCTATACACTGCCACAAGCCTCACTAGGCTTCTGCTCACTCCCTCTTCTTTTTTGCAGCTGCCAATCCAACCATTCCTACTCAATGGCCACTCACAGGAGGTAGGTCCTGCTCACCTAACCTATGTCCAGTTTAAAAGTGAGGCCCAGCCGGGCACAAGATGGGAAGAGGGGAGTCCAGCTGATCCTGCTCAGTGCAAGGCTGCTGATCCCCTTGGCCCATGAAACTCCAAGGTGCTGAAATGTTCCACACTGGGGTTGGTTCACTTGCAAGGGTTGCAAAGGGTTTTTCTGGGAAGCCCTCAGTGAATCAATGACATCTGCACCCAGGCAGCTCACATAGGACAACAATAAGTGCCTGGACAGGGCTAGACTATTGCCTGTATGCCTGGAGTCTATCCTCAGTTAAAGCCCTCTCCAAATCCCTTTTGAGTCTGCACTACTGTAGCTCATGGTCACTGTAGCAAAATCTCCAGAACAGCAGGGGAGGTGGTGGGAGCTACGGGTGCAGAGCTGGTGGATACTTGACGCTGTGCCCATGTGCCCACGTGCCAGGTGCCAGCGTGCGGCTGTCGGGCGGCAGGAACGGCTGCGAGGGCCGCGTGGAGCTGTACGACGGCAGCACCTGGGGCACGGTGTGTGACGACCAGTGGGACCTGCAGGATGCCCGGGTGCTGTGCCAGCAGCTGGGCTGTGGCCAGGCCCTGGAGGCCCCACACAATGCTCGCTTTGGCCCTGGCTCCGGCCGCATCTTCCTGGACGACGTGCAGTGCCGTGGGGATGAGCCCTCGCTGCAGATGTGCCAACACAGCNGCTCCAGATGTGCCGGCACAGCGGCTGGGGAGTGCACAACTGTGATCACATTGAGGATGCCAGTGTCATCTGTGCAGGTGGGTGGCCAGCAGACACCACTGGGTCTTCAGCATATCAGTCAGAGAAGGTTCTGGGTTAGGGCAGGGCAGAGGTGAAGCTGCGATCTTCTGCTGCCTGGGACTGGAGCTAGTGTCATACAAAACCTTTATTTTTGCATAAAGAGGGAACAGCAGGCTCTCCACAATTCCTACTG
>VWYE01022107.1:0-17235 GCA_013398995.1 Alaudala cheleensis | reverse complement strand
TTATCAACACAGAGTTTGCAGGATGGCTTGTGTAGCAAACTGAGGGTTGTCTCTGTACCTGGGCAGGCTCCTATGGATCTTTTGGTTGTACTAAACTGTCTTATCTCTAACCCTTTCATGACATCAGCCTCCCAGTTCTGATCTCTGCAGCAGCCCTAACTCTCAGCTTCTATACACAGCTTTCAAATACTGAAGTTCCAGTGTAGTAGTATTGTTACAGTTATGGACCAGGAAATGCTAACAGCTAATAGCAACAATACTTCTAAAACTGGTAGCATTTCAGTTTATTGTTTTATTCTTAATTTCTTGCTCAAAATTGCATTAATTTCTCAGTTCAAGGTTACTGCTGTGAAAGGGACAGTAAAGTGATTGGTCTGATTGTACCAACTGTTTGTGTTGGTTACCAACTCCTGGCCTTGGTGCAAGGCTCCACGTAGCCCCCACACTTGCTGGATGCCATTTGTTCAGCTCTGTACCCTGTGCTGTGCTTATTGCAACAACTATTTAGTCATAATCTGGGAACAGAACCAACCCCCTTCTCAGGACTTAATAGATCCTATTTTTACATTTGCAGATGTTTCTTTCTTCACAGCACTCATCATGTTTAGTGATGCTTCCATGTGTTTGTGTGCTGCCCAAGGGTTGTGTTGACTCTAATTGCAAATCTGTCTTCTTTTGTCTTCTGGCAGGTTTGACCCGACTGCATCCTTGGATTTCTTGTGGGCCTGTATTCACATTCCTCGGATCTGGCAGGGAAGGGACCAGAGAACTCCTCAGGTATTGGTTCAGTTCTTCCAGGATTCCTATCTGGATGGAGTGAGAGGCAATGTTTGCACAGTGCCTGATTTTTCCATGGCCAAGAGGTGGCTGGAGTGATTCAGGTGCAGTGTGCCAAGTTTGCTGTCTGTACCTCAGCTGGTTACTCAGCTGCTCTGCTGTTACATATTACAGTGGCAATTTAGAGTCCAAAAAGCTGATAGGAGCACAAAAAGTTTGCCCACTTGGCATTTCCCCTGCAGCAATTGCCACAGTATCTGGTAAAGGCACAAGGCTAGAGTGGCAAGCAAGCTAAAACCCAGCATGGGATAATTGCCATTTTACAAAGAAAAGGAGGCTGTGTCTCTTCTCCACAGAATTTCTGTGGTTTGGTGACTGAATTATGCTTTCTGACCCAGCACACATGCTGAGATGGGTGTAAGTAAAGTAAATGAAGAAGTAGATGAGGGGTAAAGAGGTTAATTTCGGGGCTGTGATGCTTTCAGAGCTCTAGATATGGGGCCATTCTTTAGTTCTAAGATGTTCCATTCCAGTCAGGGAAGGTGTGACTAGAAGGAACCAAGGATCTTTGGGATTTGGTGTGGAATCGTTTGTGGTGTTCTCTTGTGTTACAGAAGCGCCGTGAGGAGTTTGTGCTCCACCTGAAGGCATCAGAACTGATCAGCATGGTGGAGCTGATCCTGGCTGAAGCAGAGACCAGGCACCAGAGCACTGATGAGGCCTCCTGCACACTCATCCAGTCCCGACTGCCACTGCTGCTCAGCTGTTCTCATGGAGACCTTGAGAACGTCAAAAAAGTAACAGAATATTTGACCAGCTGCATCCAGCAGTGGGGAAGCAGGTGAGGCTGCAAATGAGGAGCATTGTCTGCTGGAATTGTAGTTCTTGGGCACAGGCAGGAAGGTAATGATGAGACTTGCCAGTATGTCTGTGTTAAGAATATCATGTTCCAGAGCCTGTATGAAAAGTGCCCGCTATCCTCCCTGAAGTTTGGGGGAATAACAAGTGGTTTAAAGTGGTACTCAGACCAGGAAGCTGACTTCAAAAGTGAAATTTAAGAGCCCTTTTGCTTTTAGGACTTCAGAATTAAATTCTTGACATGCTCGAGTTTTTTTTTCTTCCGTTCTTTAAGGCAAGGGTTATTTTTAATTACTAGTTCCTAACGTGGGATTTCTTGTCTACTCATCCCTTGAGTCACTGCTTGTAATACATCCTGCTTCTGACTTGCTTTCAAAGCTGAATGGAGACCAAATTGTTTCCTAGCAGCTATTTTAAGACTGTGGAAAGAACAGGAAGATGATGTTTTTGTGGCAGTGAAAGGAACTGATCTAATTCCAGCCCTGCTTGTGGTGATATAAGGAAAGATTCTGAGTAACTGTTGCTTTCTACTGCCTCTCAGTACAGACTGTGTCAGGGATCTACAGGAGTTTCAGGTGTGTAGAGAACATGTTGGTTAGTCTGAATAGTTCTGACTTATTTTCCAATTGGGATGGGCCTGGAACATGCAGGAACTCTGCACTGGAGATGTAAGCAGAGCTTTCTTGTCCTATGCCCTTGGGAGCTGCAGTTTTATAACTCCATATATCCTCATGATGGATCCCCATAGATTGTGGATAGATCTCTGTAGAAGGTGAACGATTTGAGTTGTTCAAAAGAAGCAAAGAGGGCCATTCTTTTGGTTGAGATTAGTGATGTTTGTGTTTTCACATGCTTTGTTTGCCACATGCAGGAAGACTGTGACTAATCTGATGGGTCTGGCATGTTTGCTGGTTGAGCTAATGCAGTAGCCAGTGGCTGTCCTCTCCCTTTTTCCTTTAGCTCTGTGGGCAAATGCTGCCAGGACCTTCTGCTGCAGATATACCTGCAACTACCTGAGCTCCTTGTGCCTATGCCTGAGATGCTTCTTACTAGTGAAGGAGCCAGAGACAGCAGCACTTGCAAGGTAAAGTTAGAGGCATAGGAAAGCCCCTTTCTAGTTGTGTATGCAGAATGGATGCTAGTTTAGAAAGTGAGGACTGGCAAAAGCTTCCTGGGTGACTTTGGTTTCTTTATTTGATGTTTGTGTTACTCCATCTCTGCCTGCACTCTCCAGAGCAGAGAGTTCTGGTGTGCTTTATTTTGCAGTGTCCTACAAAATAATATAAGCTCCACAAGCTTCTGTGTGCCAAAGGCTTCTGTAAGGCACAAGTGTGCAGGCATCTGATCCTGCTTTGATGTCTGTAGGGACTGTGGAACTTCAGATCCCATGCCAGCTGGAGCGCTGCATCCACTCACAGATTCTACCTGAAAATAATTTCTGTTAACCCCCCTGTGTAGCTGGAAAGGAATTGGGAAACACTGCTGGAGAGCCAGGGGCTGGTTTGTGCATTAAACTTCTTAACAGTGTGCTCATTATCTCTCTTGCAGCTTGATGCCCTGGTTCACAGATTCATTAACCTCCTCGCAGACACCAGTGACTCCAAGTCGTCCGAAAGCCGCGTGTGGGATGCCAACATGGCCTGCAGGAAGCTGGCTGTGGCTCATCCCATCCTCCTCCTCAGGTACCTCTCTCTCCCTGTGCATGGCTGGGGCTTATTGACAAGCATCCACCCTTGTCCTAGAAAGGGAGCAAACTTCCTGCAGTCACAAGGGTGCTGAGAGAATTCACCTTGCTGTGCAGAAGTCAAGAGAAAAGGCAGCAAAGTTACGTCTGTTACAGTGAGGCAACACCTTGTGTCTGTCAGGAAATAATCTTGGAATTGGAGGCTAAGGAACAGAATATGGGTGGGAAATGGGGCTTGCTGAGTCTGATGATATAGAGATCAAGACCAGAACTCTAAGACAGGATAAGGGATTTTGCCTTCTAAGAACTGAGGTAACTTCCTTGAAAGATCTAGGCCTAGATTTTCTCGTTTGCTGTTTCAGGCACTTGCCAATGATTGCAGCGCTGCTGCACGGCCGCGTTCACCTCAATTTCCAGGAGTTCAGGCAGCAGAACCACTTGACCTTCTTCATCCACGTCCTGGGGATCCTGGAGCTGCTCCAGCCGCAGGTCTTCCAGAATGAGCACCAGGCGGCACTCTGGGACTGTCTGCTGTCCTTCATCCGCCTGCTGCTGGTAGGAAAATCCCTGCTTCCCTCTGTGTGCCCGCTGCTGGCCGCTAGATGGGGAAGCTCGTGTAACACAGGGCCGACCTTGGTGCTTCTCGTGTGAAGGGAAATGCCTTCCTAAATGCCTAAAAACCAAAGAAAAGTGCATTAAGTACCTTGGAGAGCTTAAAGAGGAGGTGGTAGATCCAGAAACTGCTCCCTGGTACCCAAAGGTGCAGGATGGGGCAATGCATTGCTGCTTTTTTTTTGGTTAACTCTCACCTTCTTGATCCTTTCCCAGAACTACAGAAAATCCTCACGGCACCTGGCTGCCTTCATCAGCAAGTTTGTCCAGTTTATCCACAAGTACATCACATGCAATGCCCAGGCAGCTGTCTCCTTCTTGCAGAAGCACTCGGATCCACTCCAGTAAGCTCCCTTATGCCTGCTAGCCCGTGCACAGTCAGATTGCCAGGAGCTAATCAGACAGAAGACAGCAAGAGGATGTGACAGAGTAGCTGCTAATATGGCACTTTTTCACCCTTGGCTCCCTTAAGTCTCCATTGAAATGAGCAGCATAGCTCTTCTTTAGAGGGGAAAACTGAGCCCAAGGAAGTCACATAATGACTTTAACTCACATAATGGCCTGAATGTTATATTGAGGTATTACAGTGCCTGCAGCCTTTCCAGAGAGGCAGCTGGAGAGTCTTTCCCCAGAGCAGGGGCTGCAGGGTCCCACCTACAGATATATGAGGAAAATACATCTGAGTTCCAGTTAAGAAAAAAAAAAGAAAAATCTTGTTTCTGCTTCTGAGAAGCTCTTTGTTTCAGTGTACATATCTCTTGCCCTTATTGCTATTGAAAGCCAAACATGCCATCTCTTCTTCCCCAGTGACCTGTCATCAGACAACAGTGACCTAGCAATGCTGAAGTCCCTGCTGGCTGGGCTGAGTCTGCCAAGTAAAAGTGGCATCTTGGACAGGGGCTCTGATGAAGAGAAGGATGGTGAGTCTGGGTGGGAGAAGAGTGATTCCAGCTGGTGAATCTGCAGTCTGTTTTGGAGAGTAGGTGTTTTTGTGGGGTGTACACTGTGCTTGTTCTTGTAACAGCTCAGTGTTTAGAGTGGAGAATGGCACTTGTATGCTCAGCAGTTGGGAAGCAGTGTATGGGATGGGTTAATTTGTTTTCCTGCCACAGTGGAATCACTACTGGAGCAGAGGAACAGCCCTGAATAAGGGTGAGTTTCCTGGTCGTGGGTTTTGCCCTTTTAATCCACACTTAAGGATTGACCTGTTGGGGGGGATACATCTAAGGATACATCCATTCTTCCACTGTTTACAGCTTGCACAGCTTGCATGGGAAAATTATTCAGTATTGAAAGAGCTTGTGAAGTTTCCTCCTCAGTGTCAGCTGAGGGGGTTACAGGAGGTGCAGGGAGATTAGAGACAGTGTGAGAGCCAGGAACTGTATCACAGCATTGCTGGTGGCTCATGACACACCCCTGCACTGGGAGGGAATTCTGGCCAGTGCACAGACTGTCAGCAGTGACCTGCTCTCTCTCTCTCTCTCCCTGCAGATGAAGCAGCTGCTGGCTCTCTCCCCCTGGTCAGTGTGTCCCTCTTCACTCCCCTCACACCAGCTGAAATGGCTCCCTATATGAAGAGGCTCTCCAGAGGCCAGACAGTGGAGGGTGAGTGAGGACCTGCAGAGACCCAAAGTACATACAGACATTTGTCAAACTTGTTATTTATCTGTCAGCAGCAGCCTGGTTTCCTGTTTCAATCTTGTGTTTGGAAGTCCCCAGCAGTGAGGATGTTGTTCCATTTTTGGATGAACTTGTCCATAACCTCCTGTGATTCTGTGACAGAGGCTTCCTATGATTCTGTTACCACTTAGCTCAGCAGTACTTCAGTGGCCTCTACTTTGAGGCTCTTCAAGGATCTTTAAGCATTTTGGGAGACAGTGTGAGTAAATCAAGGAGTGTTGCAGTTTGAGCTAGGTCTGTAGTGCTGATAGGAATGAAACACCAAACTGATGAGAAGCAGGATTTGTTAGAAATCCCCAAATGGCTTTCATGGGAGGAAACCATGTTAACCTGGCATTATGGGAACAATAACTTCCAAAGGTCTTCTGAAATTACAGATGTCCTGTGTTCAAACCTAAGTTGTGACAGTTTTCCTTCCAAGGTAGAATAGGACAAAAATGTTGCCTGTTTTTTAAAAACACACTCTGTGAGGATTGTCAAAGAAGAAGGTGTTCTGGAACTGAAACCTCTCACCCCATTCCATTCCTTCCTCTGTGTGGGCAGGTTGGGATGTGTTGATCTGGCACATCCCTGGTCTCCACCTTTCTGAAGAACTGCCTTTATTAAACTATCTCTGTGTGCAAGTGGGAAAACATGATGGCTTGAGAGATTAGTTTTGTGGGGAAAAAAAGAAAAGATTCTTTGCTGGATCAGTGAATTTCAGACACCTTTTCAACCTGTGTCTTCTCCCAGACATCCTGGAGGTGCTGACAGACATTGATGAGATGTCCAGAAGGAGGCCAGAAATTCTTGCTTTTTTTGCTGTGAGTATTGGTGGCTCAAACTGGAAGGAAGAGATTCTTTTCACCAGAGTCTGTTGCACAGCCAGCTTAAGCACTACCCTTCCTCTGCTTTTTGGGTGGTTGTTGCAGCATCTTAGGAGAAAAGTGTCCTCAGTTAGCCCTGCTGAGGGCAGACAGTGTTTCCCTCCCATTGCATGGTGGTTCAACCACCATCTGCTTTATGTCAGAGGAAGAATTAAACCTCTGTCCTCTTCCCAGGGCAAGGAGAGAACAGAACAGCTCTGTTGAGTAAGCTGGAAACTAGGGAAAACTCAGCTGTCCCACATGAAATAAGATTACAGAAGGGTACTTTAAAGTATTCAAAACCAGGATAATCTTTCTTACAAAGAGGAATTTCTGGGGTCAGCCAGTACCTGCTGGATTTGTGTCGGGCTGGATTGGTGTGGAGGGGGAGTAATGCCAGTCTGAGGAGTTTGTGCTCCCTGAATGTCCCTGTGATCCACATTTGTCCATCTTTCAGACAAACCTGCAGAAGCTGATGAGTTCATCAGAGGACTCCTGCCGAAACCTGGCCTTCAGCCTGGCTCTGCGCTCCATCCAGAACAACCCCAGGTGAGCACCCCTGGAGCTGGGGCTGTGCTGGCCTCATCTGGACTGGACTGACACTGTCCTGTTTCACTCCCCAGCATTGCTGCAGATTTCCTGCCCACCTACATGTACTGCCTTGGCAGCAGGGACTTCGAGGTGGTGCAGACAGCCCTGAGGAACCTGCCTGAGTACACCCTCCTTTGCCAAGGTCAGTGCAGATCAGCCACCTTTGGCCTCACAAGGCTCAAAGCTGGGCTCCTGTGCTGGGAACAGCTCCCCTGGGAAGTTGCCATGGATTGCTGTTGCTCAGACCAGGCTGTCAATACCAATAGCAGCTTTGAGGCTGAGTTTCACAAGGGGTATTTGTCCCAGAGACAAGAGGGGGCTTCCTTGAAGTAGGTTTGCTCCCTTATGGTTTTCTCTGAGTTGTGACCTCTCACAAAGAGCTGTTAGGGGGGGGATTGTGCCAAGTTCTTATGGAAGCAGAGATTTCTTATGCAGCTGCAAATGCTCACCCAGTGGTTTTTGGTGGGTTGCTCTTGCACATGGAGCCCTCAGCCCTCACTGTGCCTTTCCCTCTCCCAGAGCACGCAGCAGTGCTGCTGCACAGGGCCTTCCTGGTGGGCATGTACGGCCAGATCGACACCAGCTCCCAGATCTCAGAGGCCTTGAAGATTCTGCACATGGAGGCCATGATATGAAACACGTGATTCTGGGAGTTCCACTTCCAGAGGAATGAATGGAATGGATTCATCAGCTGCATCACACCCCTGTAAGAAGAACAGTGTATTGTGACCCATGTGCTGGAGGATCAAAGAGGTGATGTGGCAGGCCAGACTGTGCTGGAAAAGAAGAAGGTGCTGACTGAAGATCAAAAAAGGGGCAAGGATCATTCTGGCTGGCTAAGATGCCATTATTGTGGGAGAAAAATCTCCTGAACATTGTGCCAAATGGGACCACTTCCTTCATGGGGTCTTGAGGCAGTGGCTGTCAATTTGCTGTTTGGGGTTGTCTCTCCAGGAAAGCAGAGCTGCTGGGAGAGCTGAAGGGAGTGAGTGATGGCCCTTGCACTTGGAGTGTCTGCACACTCTTTGTTGGAAAGAACATGCAGATTTGTGCAGGGGGAGAGACTTTGGTACCTGGGGGTGGGTGGTTTTTTTTATTTTATAATTAAAATTCTCTTTGTTTCCATTGTGCCTCTCCCCCCTGTTCTTCAGTCTCTTGTTATTCTAGACAAAGCATCTCTGGAAGACCTGTTTCCATGGCCAAGTGCTCACAGAGCTGTCTTGGCCTTTTACAGGATATGCAAGAAATGGAGCAGATTTGGAAGGGTCAGTGGGGTACCAAGGATGAGTTAGGTCAGCTCCAACTGCTGACAGAACGACTTTTAAGAGGTTCCTTGGAAAACTTCTGTTTAAAAACAAATAAAACAAACTTCTTGGTCCATCTGCAAACATCCCAGCAGCTGGCCACTGTCACAGTGGAGGTTTTGAACAAGCAGCTGGGTTTCCTCTTTGGGATCTGCCAGTTCCTCCCTGTGACTCTTCTGACCACTGCCCTCTGGTCCTTGCCTGCTGATAGGGGTGATGGTTTATTTGCCAGCTCTCATTTGAGGACAGGAAATCTTCCTTTCCCCTGCTCCAGAGAAATTACTGCTCCTTACTCCAGCCTCACTTAATTCTAATCACCAGTTTGTCCTCATGTCATTTGTCTCTATTCCTCTGGTGCTCCACTTGTTAGTAAAGAAACACCCTAGTAGAGTAAAGGCAAACATCCTGGAGGAATTTTATCTTCCTGCTGGTGGCAGGGACAGTTGTGACCTCATAGGTGGCTGGGTGGGGAATTATTGTCTGTTCTTGCACGTGAGGAATACCACAGCTGAGCATTTAGCTGGTGTGCCAAAATAGGAATGAATGTCCAGCTGGCTTTGCAGAGAAATGGAGAAGAAAAGGGGGAGAACTGAACCTCCCATCAACTCTTAAGTAGCCTTGTCTTTAAACAGAGATTAGAGCCATCAGTTATGGATGCAACATGCTCCTTCCCTCAGCAGCATCTGCTTCACATCCGGAGCCACTACTGTGGCAATTAGCTCCATATAAATTACGTGGAGGAGCAGCTGAAGGAGATCAAGTCAGTGGAATGGCTTTCCTGAGGGGCTCAGTGACAGCAGGATTAACGCCTGTCCAAGGGGAGCCAGTAATCTCCCTGGGAACCCTTACCTTAGTCCCTTATCACACATCATTAAGGCACTGCTCAGTTTGTCAGGGCAGGGAGGTAATTCTGTTGGTGCTGCTGTGGGCCTAGAGCAGCTGGGAACTTGTGGCACTTCCTGGAAAAGGGCTTTTAAGGACTTTGAGCCAAGGAGCAAGGAAGATGTCTCAAGACTGTTACTGTACAAAGACAGTGAGTCAAACACAACAGTGGTGCTTTGGTGAAGATCCTCTCTGCAGCTGGAGCTTTCCAGAAATTCCACTCTGCAACTAGAAACATTTACAGGCGAAACCAAACAATGTGGTTGGCCCTGTGTCTGTTTTGCAATGCCTGCAGAGAGCAGGCCTGCTCCAGGATGCCTGGGTCACAGGAGCAGGGCATGCTTGGATGTTGGCAGAACTACTTCATGGCCCCTCAGTCCAGAACAGACAGGCTTTGCAGAGCTGTGGGGAAAGAGATGTGTCTGGAAAGGGGGAAGGAGCATCTCGTTAGCAGCGGTAGCAATCACCTTTTGGGAGATGAGGAAGTGAAGTCAAATGGAGATGATGTGGGTGGAAGTTACTCTGCAGAACTAAGACTTGCCATCAATCTCCCAGTACAAAAAACATCATCTGTGATTTGTTGATCTCTCCTTTTTACTGTGTTGATGCATTTTCTCTGCTGCCATCCTCTGCTTGGACCCGGTGGAGCTCAGCAGGTTGAAGCACATCATCAAAACCAGATCAGTGCTGAAAAAGGGCTGTCAGAGGGTGCCTGGCTGTGTGGGGACAGCTCAGGGCAGGAGCCCATCCTGGCTGTCAGGGAAGGCAGCCGTGACAGCTCTCAAATGGTTGGTGACACTGGTACTGATGCCCTGACACTTGCCTGCCTGTAATCTGTGCTCAGTAACTTCCATCTCTGCCTGGCTGAGCATCTCCTCTCCTGCCATCCTGGCTGAGCTGACAGTGTCACCCTTCACAGCTCTCCCAGGCTCCTCCTGGGGCTGGGGCCACCTTCTGTGTCTTCAGGAGCTTGTGCCTTGATCAGAGGAGGAGTGCTGAGGAGGTTGGCAGGGTCTTTCCTGGCCAAGCCCATGGGGCCCCATGACTCACCCAGAGCAAGTCACTGCTCCCGTCTGCCCTCACAGGCAGCACATCCCAAACTGGTGCAAAATGCTTGTTCAGACACTTCCTACCATCATCTCCTGTACTAGAGAGCTTTCTAAAGAGAACTGGGCTGCCAGAGCTGGTGTTTGGGGCTGGGCAATGTGCTTAACATTGGCTCATAGGGAGGCTTTTTATCTTCTCAGATACAGTGGGAATCCCTTCCCAGCTGTAGGGGGAGGCATGATGGGGAAAAGAAAACTGGCCAGAGGTTTGTGGCTGCACCCAGATGAGGGCAAGGCTGGCTTATCTTCCGCATGCACATGATGGACCTTCACTGCTTGGCTGGGCACAAGTGGGCATCTCTAACCTGGCCATACCACACACCTGCCAGGCCCTGTGTGGCTGGAATTGTGGCCCCTCACATGTGCCAGAATGTCCTGGAGGTTTGTGGCTTTTTAACACAGCTCTGGGCAAGGTTGTGCATCCCAGGAACTGTGAGGGGTACCCTGGAGCAGCATGTAAATTTGGTCACCAGCAGGACATGACTAACCAGGGAGGTGCCTGCCTGTTCCTGACTCAGTGGACCTTCACTCTGGGACATGCTTGGCACTGGGGAGCTGGATCAGTACCAACACTGAGCTCAGAGGAAAACCTGCCCAGCCTCCTATGCCAACAGCAGAAGTGCAGGGAGAGCTGAGCAGGTAACAGCCACCAACTGGGATTTCATGGCTAAAGGCTGGTGTTGTGCCAGCCATGAGAAATGGGAAAGGGTTAAGAGAAGCAGCAGCAGGCAAGAATTCTGTGCAAAATAAAAAAGGAGAGGAAAGCTCTGTCTCCATTAGCTCGTGTGTGTGAGTGGAGTCTATTCCCAGGGCTGCTCCCTGCCATCCACTTCCTCCAGCCAACCTCATCCCTGACCTCCAGCAGTGGCAAATGCAATCCTGGCCCTGCCTGCCCTCTGTTAACTTCCCTCTGGCCATACCACAGTTCAGGACAGTGCAGTTCACACTTAACTCGAGGACTTGTTTGCTAAAAGCTGAAAATGGTGACACTTTTGTTAACTTTAGGAGTGTCAAAGCCAGCCCCACGCCAGCTAAGTAGCCTGGCTGCTATAGAGGTAGCATTTGCCTGAGGTGGACTGTTCCCTGTGTGGCCTGTCCTTGTATTTAGATAAATTGCCCCTAAAACAGCAGAAAATAGTGCTTGAAATTTCCCATCATTTTAAAACCAGAAGATCTCTATAATAACATATCTGTCTGTCCTGTGCTTCTGGTGGTGTTTTGGTATCAGCCTGTTTGCAGGAACACCATCTCTAACACAAGATACTGGCAAAAAATGTCAAGACCCCCAGCAACAATTCAAAAATTAATTAAGCTACAGTAGCCCAGTCATTGCTGGGTAATTATTAAGCTGTAAGAATCGCTAATTGTCTTATTAGCATTAAGCAATTATGCAAATAGTTGAAAACATACCATAAGAGTAATAAAATTACCTCACTTTCTCTCTCTCTCTTTTTTTAACCCAGTAAGGATATTCAAAATCTAAAGTGATGCATGCAGTTTTATTGTGAATATCTTTGGAGAGGAGTGAGACCTCTAAGGGTGCTCAGCACTTTTGGGGCATCCCAAAACACATCTACCATGTTCTCTTGCAGAGCTTGTAGTGCCCCACACCAGGCCATCCCCTGGTTCTGCACCCACCAAGGCACCAACAGAGGGACACAGGGTGGCCACACTGCTCTGCCAGGACTGGAAAGTCCCAATTTATACTGTCACAGATGTTCTAGGGGAGATCCTGTTCTCCCCCTAATAAAGCACATAGTGCTTCAGGTTTGGTCTGGGTGAAAACAAGGCAATTTGTAGTTTTTCCATCAATTCAGTGCAAAAGTGGAAAGTTCTGGCCTTTAAGAATTACTCTGTCTCAAGGATTTTATTGCTATTAAGCAATAAAATTTGTAACCTGAGGTGAGAGCTGGCTTCTTTTCCAGGTGAGCTTCCAGCTGGATTTCAGGGTTCAGAAATAAGCTGAATAATGAGCAAGTGGTTTTGTGCTCCTTGAAACAAGAAAAAGACCTCACTTACCCTCACTACTGGGAAAAGGAAATTTCACTTACTCATGTCTACAATGGGCCTGGAAAACACAAAGTGCTTTTTTTTTTGCTTCAGCACGCTCACACTGTTAATCACTAACAAATTTTATTGGTTTCACAGGCTTTAAACTCTGCTCTACTGATAAGACACAGCATTTTGAAGTGCCCAAGCCAGTTCCTGCTCCAGGGTGTGTCCTGCTCAGGTGGTGCCTTGATAAACCTGGGGTCACTTCACCCAGTTCCATGATCCAAACAGGTTTTGGTGTGCAAAATACACCTTTGCTTTTGCTTTCTGATAAGAATGGGGATGTTTGCCTCCTCCTGGAGGACCAGAGTGTTCTGCCATGGCTGTGCAAAGACTGGGGATCACCATCATCTTTTTTCCCTCATTGGAAGACAAGGGGAGATCAGTTTATGAAATAAATATCACCCCCAACCCTCTTGGAGACTCCTTTCAGCTCCCTGGGACTGGTGACCCACCAAGCTGCTGTTTATGCCCTTTTCATTTTTCTTATCACCTGGTGTGCAGGATGCAGGATGTGAGCAATTTCTTATATTTGTTGCCTGGAAATAACTGTCTGAAATCACCCTCTAGCCTGTCCCTCATGTCACTGCATTGGGGGACAGAAAAACATCTGCCTGGTGGGTAGGGGGGACAAGAGAGAGAGACTTCTTTCTGTTTTGATGTGATATTGTATTATACCCAGGTGATAGGACACTGTTCTGATGCTCTCTGGTTTTGGTCCTTTGAGATTTTAGGATAATGGGTTTGCCATTTATGAGCTTCTTGGGGGGATGTGTTGCAGAGAGATTTTACCAAAGTGCCTTTTCCTGTAACTTCACGTTTCTCTTTCATCTTCTTGGAAGAATGGAAGAAGTGGAAATTCTTGTTCAGACTCGAATTTCATAATAAAATTTCTTTTTTCTGCTACTTTTGCAGGTCAGACTAGTCAGACTCTGAGGGGAGGCAGGTATCATGTGGAGGCATTTCTGCGTGAGTAGCTGTGAAATTGTTGGGGCTTTCTTTTCCCTGTTTGGGGCTTTCCCATCTCTGTGGAGTCAGCCTGGCTGCCTTCTGGGAACAGAGAGCTGATGAGGCATGTTACTGATGAGACAAATGCCTTTTCCTTCTTGTTTCAAATCCGTCAACTTAATTCAAGCCATTGGCACGGGGATGTATGAGAGCTCTTGGCTACGACACACACTTCCTATTGTTGGGAGTGAGCAGCCCAGCACACAGCCTGCAGCAAAATTATGAAGTAGCTTGATTTGATCAGCTGATTTCTCTACAATAGTTAAAAGATGGGATTTTTTTTGTTGTTGGTGTTGTTACGCTCTCTTATGAGAAAAAAAAAGCATCACTTGATTCTCAGCTTCATGAGGCCCCACATTTCCTGATACAAGGAATCTGCCCTTCCTCCCCTAGAGACTTCAAGCTGACAAGTGTTGGTTGGGTTTTTTTGGGGCTTTAGAGAGGCCTAGTCAGATATTTAAGTTTTTTCTCTACTAATGGTAAAATCCATTGGTTGCTGCGTGTGGGAACCAGGATAAATTTAAGAGGTGATGGCAGAGTAATCCCCCACTAGTCATAGTCATAGCAACTGTCAGGAAGAATTCAGCTTTTCTCTGGTGCAGTCTGGTATGTGAGAACTGAGAAAGAATGAAGGAGAGAAAGAAGAGTGTCTGTAAGTAGAGAAGGATAAATCTGTCCATGTCTGTGGATTGCTGCTCCAACAAGCTTCCAAACACACACCTTGGGAAGGGAGCTAGGGGAGCAGGCTCTGTGCTGCAGGAAACACCTTGCTCCATGAGCCAGCTGTGCATCACAGGTGGGAAACCTCACCCAGCAGCTCTGGGAAAAGCTCAGTGAGCGGGGGCAAGGTCTGCAAAACAGGATAAGGACCTATAAGGCTCCCTCGAAGGAAAAGATGTGGAAAGGAGAGGTACAATTCAGAGTAAGGATTTGTAAGCACCATCCCCTGAGGAACATCCTGGAAGAACAGCAGCTGTGGGTAATAGGCAGCTGCACAGGCAGCTCTGCTCCCTTCCTGCCCCGTTCCTCTCTCAGTGTGTGTTAGTTTACCTGTTGGTGCATTAAAGGCTCATCATAGCTGCAAACTCCCACAGAGCTCTCCTTAATTCACCAGTTAACACTGCATGAGTCTCTCTGCTGCCTGTACTTTGGAAAGCCATTATTGGGCCAGCAGTAATACTCTTACTGTATTAGCAAACTCCTTCAGCAATGTCATTTTAATCACCTCAGTGGGTAACGTGGACCTGATTCTTCTGGTGCAGCAAGGGCTGTACCTCCAGACTAACCCTCTCTTGGGATGCACAGCTTGGAGCCAGCAACTCATAATTGTGTCTGCAAGCCTGCATTTGTGGTATGACCATCTTGGTGGAAAAACAGGGGGCAGTGCAGGGAGGGACGAGGTGAAATGTGGTGGCCTGTGACACACAGGAAATCACAGCTGCTCTGAGCCCTGCCTGGCTCTCCACTCCGTGGGTCTGTGTCCCCTGCCACCCAGCCCCAGCTGCCCCTTCCCAAAGCACGAGGTAATGAGGAGGGACTAACTGCATTGACTCATTAAGCTGGGTTTGTTAGAAGACAGATTGTCATGTTAAACAAATATATTTTAAAAAAAACCCTAAGTCTCATTCCCTGGGCCGTGCCCCATCTGGGCCATTAAATCTGAAAGGGGTAAGTACAGCTGTGTCAGGAGCTGATTTTCACTGTTTGTATGACTGGCAACTGGCAACCACTCCATTTCCAAACCTCATTTCCTTTTCCTCGTTTCCCAGGGCTGCACTGTGTCGATTGGAAGCGCAGCAGGGGATGCACACTTCTCAACAGAAACTCCAGACACATTTCCTAAACCCAGTGTTTCTTCTTTATTTCTCACCAAGGCATAAGGTACCTGAGGATGGGGAAGTGCTGCTCATTGTTAGCCAGGCTTTTTGTAAATTACACTATTTTATCAAAGGTGCTGTGGAAATGTGGGACGGCTCATCTTTCAGGGCCCCAGCAAGTGTCTTTTTTGAGGGAAGTGAGGGGTGAAAACCCAACTTTGAGTTAATCCAGCATTTCTTTTGATCGGTCCCTTGGTAGTCTGATTAATTTTGAGTTCCAGATGTTTCTGCTTTCCATCACAGAATACACCCAGGACCTGGGAGCAGCCTCACAGTGCCGTATTTCCTCCTCACCACACCACTCTTGTTACGGTCCTGCAGCAACATATGCTAAGGCCTTATTACAAGGGATTCCTATAAATGGCATAAAGGATTAATAATGTATTTATAACACAACTTTGTTTTAGTATAAAGTGATCTATAAATTTGTAATAAATGTTTTATAATGTTTTTGTAGCCTGTTATAAATGATAAATGGGAGACTATAGATGCCACATCAAATATTCATGCTGCATTGTGTGCATTATTATGCCATTACTGTTCAGGAAACCATTAATAATAAAGTGAATGGAGATGTAAAAGTTGCTGACATGCCCAGCAAGCCATTTATAATGAAATGTATAATCCTTACCATAAAGTAAATACATTGGCCAGTGATTGTTGATGAAATGGAAACACTCTGAATTATTTGTGAGGTATTTATATATTAATGTATATTATCCATATCATGCCACAGAAATGCCGTTAATATATTATATGTATTATTGATTATTTTTACTTAATTTATAGGCAGCTGTTTAAGAGTTACCTTGTCTCTTCTCATGTTTTGCCAGCTGCATGAGGACTGGTGAGTTATTTCACGGGATGCGTGTGCTGCGGGGCAGCTGCTGCGAGCTGGCCATCACAGCTCTGGAGCGAGCCCGGCGGGGCAGGAGGAACCGGGTCCGCCTTCCTGCCCTCCTCACCCAGCCACCGCACCCTTCTCTGCGGGGAGGAACCTGCGGATCCTTCCCAGCCCGAACCGTTCCATGATTTCATGGCACTGCCGGTGCCTGATGCGCTCGCTGCCCCAGCAGGGACAGACCCCCTGCTCCCGGCTGGCCTCCCTCCCTCGGCACAACGAGACCTCTGGGCAGGTTCTGGGTAGATTCTGGGCAAATTCTGGGCAGGTTCTGGGCAAATTCTCGGCAGATTCTGGGCAGGTTCTGGGCGGATTTTGGGCAGGTTCTGGGTAGATTCTGGGCAAATTTTGGGCAGATTCTGGGCAGGTTCTGGACGGATTTTGGGCAGGTTCTGGGCAGATTTTGGGCAGGTTCTGGACAGGTTCTAGAAAGATTTTGGGCAGATTCTGGACAGGTTCTGGACAGATTCTGGGCAGATTCTGAGCAGGTTTTGGGCAGGTTCTGGACAGGTTTTGGACAGATTCTGGGCAGGCTCTGGGCAGATTCTGAGCAGGTTTTGGGCAGGTTCTGTGCAGCCGAGCTTCGTCCTTCTTCCTCCTCCCCGTTCCTTGCCCGGCGGTCTCTCGCTCTCGGAGAGGGGCTCCGGAGGCTCCGGCACCGCCCACGCTCGGTGTTACTCGGTGATGCTGGCGATGTATCCGCCCACCCAGCTTTGGACCATCCAGCGGCCAGTTACCTTTAGGCGATTTACGGTGCTTTTAAACTTTTTCCCCCCCAAACGGGGCGAAAACATCCCTCCCAGTGACTACATCTACACCTCCCCTGGTAGCCGCGCCTTGGGGCAGGACGTTTTGACGTTTTTTTTGTGTGGGAACAGAGGAATTTCCCCTCGCCCCTGGAAGCAGCGGGCTCCCTTTGCGGCGGGGGTGCCGGGGCGAGCCGGCCCCTCACAGCCGCGCCTTCTCCGCCGCTTCTCCTCCCCTCAGCCCGCCTCTTCCCCCGCCTACCGCCGCCGGTCCGGCCGCCCCCAGCCGGCTGCTCGGCCCGGGCTGGGCTC
>VWYE01022102.1:669446-742576 GCA_013398995.1 Alaudala cheleensis | reverse complement strand
ATATTCTATATTCTATATTCTATTGCATTGCAGCCAGAAACATAAAATATTTTCAGGTTCTCATTTTCTTAACAGTTGGAGTTTTTTGGTCAAATCAATTGCTTTCTTACATCTAAAAAAAATCTTCTCAGTAAATGTTAAATCAAAAGTTTAATTTCAGTTGCTAAACTGAAAAGCTCTACTTATTGACAGGGTTAAATACAGAGTAGTCCAAAAGTATGAATGAGGAGTAAATTACAGATGAAAGGACTGACAAGTAAGGAACCCATATGGAGAGTTTGATATTTACAAATTGGTTCTTAATATAATATGCAATTTTGCCTTCATTTTTGCCTTTATTGCCCCCATGTGATGTGAAAGTAGTGGCTGGATTTGCACTTTCCCAAATGCAATCCAAATACCTTCTGCAGAGCTTATTTTTGAAAAATTTAAACAAAACCTGATGACAACTGGTCTGAAATTTCCACCTTCTCTTTAGCACTGTTTAATGTTTATGGCTCTCAAGTGCAACTTTACAACAAAAAGGGCATTGGTAATTCCTTCTAGTCCATCAAAGTCTGAGTTTCCTCTACAGGATGAAAATCCCAGGGGTTTTGCACAGTTTCAAAAACATATTAGACTTCATGTCTTTTTATGAGTGACCTGTTTGCTTCTGACTGGGAAAATGCCAAATTGATTTTTAATTACAGCGTTGAAAATTAGAAATTGAAAGTAGAAAAGCTAGTGAAACAAATAATCTAGTGAAGAAAGCTGAGGGCAGTTTAAGAAGCTTTGCAAAAAGGTAGAATGAATGTTACCTTTGTGAGAAATGCCTGTTCTGGGTATCTGCATGAGGAGTTGAGCTGGAAGAGTTAAGAGCCACATGCTCAGAAAACTGCAGGAAGAAAATAATATGGGGACAGGTTAACATCTTGACATTAAATGATGGGCTTTAATAAAAATTATATTTTTATATGATCAGGTGTAATTGACTACTGTGGCAGGTAGTAAAACAGAAATGAAAAGGCTTGTTTCATCTGTCACTACCTGGCTGCACCAGAGCTCTGCAAGAAACTTAATCATACGTGTCTTTGAACTGAGTGAAATTGCTGAGTTAAATAAACCAGTTTTGCTTTCAAAGTCTTTGTTCTGTAGATAAAAGAACTGTATTGAGGCCAGTTTGCCTTGTTCAGTGGTATAGAAAAATTTAGTCCAAATTTCAGACAAACCCTGACCTTTTATGATATTTTCTCTTTTTTTTTTTATTGCATATTTTCTTTACTAAAATAGTCAAACTCCTATTGATTACAAAAGTGCAATATGGTCCTTAAACCACATAATTCAATCTTTTATGAGTTGTAGTTTAGATTACTCCTATTTTGGAAAAAATAATTTTCTAGAAAAATAATGCATTACTGTAGTCATTAACAGCAGTCTTATAGATTTCTTTTGTTATGTCTTTAAAAGATCCTTTTTTTGTTTTTTTCCTCCCAAAATTGACTAAATAGATCAAGCAAAAGGGAGCAAAGTATCTAACTAGGTAAAGATCCTTGAAAATCTCAGCTGGTGTTCCTCAAAATCATTAGATACCTAAATTCCTTAAGGGAGCTGAAGAATTCTTTCTACAAACATCTATAACTGGTTTGATGCCTGAAGTTTCAGTGCAGTTTCTGTATAAAGTTGTTTTCACAAGCAAGCTTGGCCAAAGCTCTGCCTTTCAAATCTCCTGCATTTTTAAAAGGTTCCTTGACTTTCTTGTTGCTGTGAAATTGTTACAAAGAAGCTTGTACTAGTGAAGCTCATTTTTCCATTAGAGGGGAAATAACCCTGCCCTGGCATCAGGAATATTCATTCATTCCACTGAGCAGATTTCCAATTTGTATTACTGAAGCCATTACAAGTCAAGATCTTGTTTTTTAAATAAATATTCAGAAAATTAGAATTAATTTTTTTTCCCCTGTGCACCACATATATAAAAAAATATATAATACACCATATATATATAAAATATAAAATATAATGAAAAGTGTAGTTTTCCTTTTCATTCCAGATCAGTCAGCCAACTTCTGGCCTGAAGTTTTGTAACTTTATGATATCATGAAAACTTTGACACAGGGAAAATAACTGGAGCTGTTTCACTTTACTGGTATACTTGCAGCTGGTTGAAACATCTTCACCAATCCATTCCTAACCAGCAAATGCATACTAATTATATTTTAAACATTTTGATAATGGTATTATTACAATATTTACAATATAAATTTAAACATTTATACTTTGTAGTATCATATTGGGTTGACAATATGTAAGTAGGAATAAGTAGGATAATAGGAAATAATTGTGAAACTGCAAAATGTTTTCCAAAAAACCCAGTATCTCTGTGCTTGCAAGATTCAGTTCAAATGACACTAGCCTTGGCTTCTAGGAATCTTATTAGCAAATCCTGGTCTTTGAAGAATTGTCCTGCATTTCTCAATTGGACTTGACTCGCTGAAGGTTTGAAAGCATCATCTTTCCTGCCAGCTGCAAAAATTGATGCTAAGGTCTAAAGAGCAGAACCCTAGGAAAGATGAAGAGGAAAGCAGAGATAGAAGCCAGCTGAATCCTTTCTTTCTGGATACAAATACTGAAGGAGCTGTGTGAAACACCTCCAAATAAATGTATCTTAAGGTCTATTTCAGATTATCAAGTACTCCATTGTGTTACTACCTGTGATGCTCTGAAAATACAAGAAATGATGAATTGGTGATGATGACAAGCACGTCCTGCAAATAAGTAGCTCTCTCAGAGCACTGCCAAGATCTAAAAATGGCCAGATTGTGGAAGCTGCAGGCTGCCTGCTTTGTAGATGACAGGTATCCTGAAGAGAACAAAGTCAAATACTGCACCACATGTAGGCCAGAGATATGACATTGCTGGAGATATCGTGCACACTTTGTGACTCTGACAACTGCAGTGATAGCAGGCTGGAGAACAGAAATCATAGATGTCTATGTGCATTTATTTGGGGGAAAATTTTCAGCAATATTCACTTCACAAAGTGATATGATATTCAATTTACTGCAGAGGTCTCTGACACTTTACAAATATCTCATAATTATACCTTCGCATAATTTTCTTACCAACTATATGACACATCAATGTGAATTATTTATTTATACACTTTTGTTCAGTAGAACTAAAAAGTTTGAGTTTTGCAGGCTCAAGAAATAACCCCCCTCCCCAAAGGAAAAATATTAAATCCCTTTTTAAACTGCAGCCTAAAAAATAATCTTTCTGACAGAAGGTATTTCTAGCCAAAACACCTTTGGAGAAAGTTTTGTGAAAAAAAAAAATACTAGGAAGTGAAAGGACAGTATAATCAAAATGCTCGTGGGTCCTTTGTGATCATCCTGATTGAACAGAGGGGATGATTAACATCCACCAATTAGCAAAGGAAGCTAAAGAGTAAAACAAGGAGTTCTTACGCCCTGCTACTTTCACATTATTTATTGTGGGAATCAAAAGAAAGAGAATCATAAGTGGAATAACCTTCATTTTGCTGATGACATTAATCAGTAACAGAAATACATGGTTTTGTTTAAAAAGGAAAAAAAAAAGAAAGAAAAAAGCACAGCTGTTAATATTCCAGCTATATTTTTTTATAAACTTCAAGTCTTTTGACTTACCTAGGTGCTGTAGTAGTGACATCAGGCATAAGGTGATCTTAAGCAACAAATGTCCTCCAAAAACTTGAACTACTTTTGGCTGCAGAAGCATGATGAACACTGACACAATAATAGCAACTTCCAATGCCTTCTCTCCTTGAGAGCTATTTCTGAAACACCACAGTAGTGAGGAACTTTTCTAGAATGCACAGCTCCTATCAGGAAGGCCCTGGTTATGAATTGAAAAGAATTGTCACTGTTTTCTAGAAGCCTAAGGAGTGCAGACAAACTGAACACATCAAAGGTGAAACATGAACACATTTATATGCCAACTTCCACAACAGCTTCAGCCTAAAAGGAAAATAATAGGGGGGCTGACGGAAATCAGATAGAAGAGTAAGGAAAAGGTCTTCATCATCACCAGGAAGATCAAAAACCCAAGCCCAGAATACCCAGTGACATGTGGGGTGCATAGTTTTGAGGGAACAAAAGGTATAACCACAGACATTTTGGAAGCACTGCATAACTTTCTGTTTTCAACAGGATAAAAAGAGGTCACCCCAGTGTGAATTACATTTTTACTTCTGAATGTTAGCTGAACTCTCCGTACAATCAGAATAAGAGCACAGATTTAAAAAATAACTTCTAATATCACCAATAAACGGTGATACTTACTAAATGCATGTGATAAGAACTGTAGAATAAAATGGTAATTTTGCAGTCTGAAATTGTCAGCAGGATTTTGGAGGCTGTTTACTCAAGTCATCAATAGGAAACCAAACATTACCATGGCAACTATCATCTTGCAGATGCAGTAATTTGTATACTCTTTAAGTGGACTTTTAAATTGTCATTTAACTTAAAAGTTTCTTCGCTATTTTGTTCTCTTTCAAAAAAACCTTAAAACAAGAAGTGAAAGCATTAATTTATTAATATTTTATGCAATTAAGGCTGCCATCTTGCTAGGGCATATGTCTACAAACCCAAATTCTAATGCTTACCTAATCTTTGGGTTGAAGAGCTGGAATTGAGTTGGACATGGCAGTGATCCCACAGTTCTAGACCACTGGCAGAGAAGTTTTTGGTCCTTTGGAACACCTTGATCTTGTCAGATGCATGCACACAGTGAGTCACACTGTGTGAGGGAGACTGAGGCCATTCTGGCACTTTTGAAGGTGGGTTCATCTCATCTTCTACAGCACAGAATCATAGAATGGTTTGGGTTGGAAGAGACTTTGAAAATAATTCACTTTCACCTCCCTGCCACGAACAGGGACACCTTCCACAAGACCAGGCTGCTCAGAGCTCTGTTTAACCTGCCCTTGAACACTTCCTCCAGTGAGGCATCCCCAGCTTCTCTGGACAACTTCTGTGGGTCATGATATATCTTTGACAGTCTTAACACCACTCTCCTTGTTACTAGAGTCAGGATAATATCTTTGATTATCTCCATGTTTCAATCTAAAAGTTATTTTTCCTGGTTCACATTTTCAAATACAACACTCCCTTAAAGCTCTCTGCAAAGTGTTCCTAAGCTCAAGATGATGAACTTCCTGCTTCATGACATCTTAAAGGGTCTCCTGACTTCTTTCTGTATCCCAACTGTGCTGAGGGTGTCACCTGCTCTAACAGCCACAGCCACAAGCATAAGCACCACTGGGTTGGTTCAGGTTTCAGCTTCTAGTGAATAAGGGGAAGGTCCTCAGGCCTCAGGTGCATGGGGGACAACTTGCATTATCTTATATATAAACTATAAGAGGAATGCACAACTTGGAAAAAAAAAACAAACAAAAAAACAAAGCAAGAGAGTGGATAAGATGCAAGTTCAAAGCCATTTGTGAAGAAGCAGTGGATGATTTATGCCAGGGTTCTATCTGTGCCCCATGTAAACCAGCAGCAGAACTGTAATTGGTGTACAAAGGAAAGAGAAAACAGTTCTGAGAACTATGCAAGTGTAACAAGGAAAAATTATAGCATTAAAAAAAGTCTCATTTTAATAAGAATGTGCACAGTTCTGGAAACCAAACAGGGCTTTTGGCAGGGGAGTCAGCAGGCCGAATTTAAATGTTAATTTTGATCTCTTGTGCAGAATGCATTTGGTAATGTAGGTTAGATACCATTTCTTGTAGCAACTATCCTGTCAAATTGTCTGAATTATATCCTAATTAGTTTACAACCCTGTAGCTAGTCCATCTTGCAAACAATTAGCTGAGAGATTTTCTTAGCCTAGCATTTGATATGAACACAATAATTTCTGTCTTTTCTTCCTCCTGTCCCTTTCATTTCTTTCCCCATTTTCGAAACCTAAAGGGTAAAAACGTCCTGAGTACTTAAATGACATTAAAGAACACAACTTACCAAATGGTAGCCTTTTTCTTCAAGCCAAGGTAGCACTACTACTTCTCAGATTACAACATCTGTGATTAATGCATATTACACAAGTACATTTTGTGAAGGCATCAGTTAAATTTTATAGTTCTAATAATGGAAAAAATCTGAATCAGTACTTTGTGTGGGTCTGAGAGACATGAAGAACAGCATAATATTCTTTAAGATATATTAATCTCTTCCATTGTTCTATCATCAATTATCCATGGATATTTCAAATTCACAGAGTTGATATTTTAATGGTATTGCACTGTGTTGTACAACAGCTTTTGGGCATTATTTACAGAGAGAAACACTTCTGCAAACACATATAAGACATCATAAAATAAACTTTCAGAAGCAATTGCTTTAGGCTGAAATCTGACACAGGGAAATAAACTTATCCACTGTAAAACAAATTTAGTAGGCATTTCACTCAGGATAAATTTGGCCTTCTGTTTTAAGATCAGAGCAAGAATTACTTTAACTTCAAAATTAAATGCAGCTCTTGACAGGATTTTCTGAGTGAGAGTACAGATGTTTTGTGATGACCTCTTTTGCCAAAGCAGACTCAAAAGAGAAAGGGCACTACCTGTGATGTGCCAACTGCTGGTGCTGTTAGCAAAGAGTGAGGACAAAACACTCATAACCTTCCAGAGTCAAGGTCACAGTTTAATTTGTGTTTAAAAGTGCTTTAAAAATATATTGTTCTGATCAAGAGAAAAAGTAGTTAGAAGAGAATTAACAAAATCACGGAGGGAGAATGTCTTTTAAAGCTAATGGTAATTATTCAAATATATTTTGAGATGGAGATAAAAATAAAGCTTGGTCACAATTGCCGATGCAATTTTGTAATTACAAGTTCATCTTCACCAGAAGGCTTTTCCTGATATATCCTGAGGTATCATTTGTGGTTTTACCCAACGACATCCCATTAGCAACACACAATCAGCCCAGATCAAAGTACATCCTTAGGTGCAAACCATGTTAGTGAGTCAGGGGTGGCTACAAAATAGAAATTCCAGATTTAAGCCACTCCTCCTGCATGTTGGCTATTGCCACCAAACGCACCAAAATGTTTGTGATTGCAGTTGAATTTGAAATAAAGAACAAAGAGCTTGTGGTTTCTCTAATTAATGGACTGATTTTGTGTTGATTCACTAATACAGACAGTGAAACTCTGCAGCTCTTAGCTGCAAAAAGTTATTGAGAAAATAATTCCCCCATCTTTACTTTCTTATAGTGACCTCTCCCTTGAAAAGATAAGTGAGCCAATAGAGTTAAAATCTTGACAGATGCATAATTTCATTTTTTCTTGTGTTGGAAGAAACCTTTGGAGTCCTTAATTCATTTTTTTATATTCTTTGCAAAATATTGCAGGTTATAAATGACCAGTAAATTCCATTTACAACTACTCCACTTACAACTACTCCAACTACGTGATATGCTGTAGCAGCTTCCTTGGAATTCTGAGATCTGCAAAGTCAATAACATCTAAATTGAGGTGTTCAATCTGATTAGGGGCAGATTAAGAAAGCACTGACACGACAGAATTAGTCTAGACTCTTAATTATCCATGGATTATGGCATTTGTCTTTCCAAATTAGAATTACAAGTGAAAGTGAATATATTAAAGAAACATGGAAGCACAATGTGAAGCAAAGTTGCACTGCATACTATTGCCACCTCCAGGTATCCTTCTGTGAGAGTAAAATAGTTCTACAGGCACAGTCAAATCACTGTTAACCAGAGGGAAGGCACAAATGCTTAAACTAGGAATTTAAACAGAGCTTGGAGGAAGAAGCAGCACACAAGCCTTAGCAGCAGTCAAGTGACTCTAAGAGGCAATAATAACAAGAATATGAGGTTTATCACACCTTTTTCTCAATTTCTCTGTGCTATTTTCAAGGGCTTATTATGCCCTTTCCTACCCACCCTATTTCCACAGGAGAAATGAAAGCTTCATGAGAGAAGTTCAGATCTTATGTTGTTATTTTTTGCCATCCTTCAGTCTAGCATTATTACCATGTACCTCTTTCCCAGATGCAAACCCAACCAGAAGATGCTTTGTCTTGAGAAGGCAATCCCAGAAAACTGAAAATTTAAAGTGAAAAATCCCATGCTATAAATAAGGAGCTCACCTGATCCCCCAGGTAGCAAAAGGGTTGTATTTATGTAGTCCATAGTGTAAAATAAGGTGAAAGCCAGAAGAGAATTATTCATCTGTAAAGGGAGAATTCTTATTCATATTCTACTTACCTAAGTCAGAACCGTAAGGATTACAACAGTATGACCTTTTCTTACTTAAACTAGTGAAAAATACAAAGTAATGGAATTTAACACAATGAATGTATCAATATAAGTCATGCTGTGGAGAAAAAAAACAGAGTCTGTAACAAATTCTGCTCCTGCTTGGCCCAAACATGCTCTCTTTTTTTTTTTTTTGGCTGTATATAAATGTGCACTGGCAAGTGCTCATCTTCTGCAGACTGAAAATCAAAAAGACAATTTCTACCCTGAAACAAAAATAAATCATATATTCCATTCCAGATTCGACAGTCTTTCCCATAAAGAGACATAAAAAAAAAATTGGGAGTTGTTTAAGCCACATGCCACACACAAATCATCTTGCATGCTCAAATGTCAAGTTCTATTTTACATGAGTCACTGACTATCTGGCTTTCTTTGGTAATGCTTTTCTCCATTTGGATTTGTATCCCAGCTCCACGCACTTTTTCTTCTGCTGCATGGGAAACCTTCACCCTTCTTGTGCAAACTCTATGGGAAAAGCTACTAAAAAAAACCACAAACAAACAAAAACCCCTGAAAAAACCCCATACAAAGATCATGAAGTAGCAAATTCGAGACAATCGTCTCATTTACAATCACTGACACACGGTAGCACCATGTTTAGTTGGATACCAGATACCCCAGTGACACAAACCTGGAGGACACCCATGTGTCCTCAAACACCTGCGAAATGCAGAATCCAAGTGTGCAGTATTTTACATTTCCCTCTTCCCTGAGTCTCTTAGCCAGTCTGATCCATCTTGCCACCTTGATATTGGCAACACACCTCCAGTCTGAATACTTCAGGCATTGAAAAACTTGAAATGTATGAAGCCAGCTCCCCCATTCCTTGATGTGGTTCCACAGGGATACAGGAGTGGGAGGGCTTACCACCAGACTGTCCCCTTTTGGGATCACCACATGGTGTAATTGATATCAGTGGCCAAAGCTGGTATGTAGTCAGATAATCAGGTAGTTTGTGAAGCCCACATTCCTTCCTTTTGCTGCTCCTGAAGGAACATGGGCACAGCAGAAAATGTCGGCTCATAATTTTCCATGCTTTTTGAATAAAATCACTGGCAACATTTAAAATCTGTGACTATTTCTAGCTCGTCAGTAAAGCTTAAAAAAAATGACAAAGCCACCTCAGGAGAGCTCCTTTATTATGCTATCTCCTGAACCAAGCAGTTTCAGCTCATTGGGATTCAAGTAATTAAATGCTCGAGCAACCCCTGCAAGTCTAGACAGGAACGCCTGGATACACAATCGAGGACAAAGTGAGCAAGCCAAATGCTGTTCCAGCTTCTGCTCCTTGCCATCTGATAGTCAGTTTGGTCATTCTTTACTGCCCACTGGAGAAAGTCACTATTAAGGAGGGAACATTGATGAATCATCTTTACGTCTGGCAGCGCTGTTGGAATGGATCAGACACGTCGTCATTTCTTTGCTTCAGCAAACTTAATCCACAGCCCTGGAAAATACTGCTGAAGTCACCCTGGCAGAAGACAAAGCTTTTGGATTCTCCAATGAGCTGGCATCTGTGAATTATTTGCCACAGAAGGATACATCTTGGCAGCAGTACTTGGTCTGAACTTTGAAGAGCAAGCCTGAGAGTACAATTTCACAAGGTAGCGACACTTGTCCTTTAAAAGGTGGGGATGTGATTCTAAGGCAGAAAAGAGAAAAAGATAACATGACAATTTTACAAATGAGATTTTTCAGTAAACTTGTCATTTTCAGATGTTTCAAAAAATAACTTTTTCCCCCAGTGAAAATCATGAGACGTTACAGCATAAAAAAACATTTATAGAAAATTCTTACAAAGGATGTTGCATCATTTAAGAATCTTGAATATTAATTCCTTAAGCTGGGCTACCAAATGCCATTTTTAGGCAATTTTGTGCCTTGAGGTGTGATGAGCATGATTTGTTGTAGAAGCCTTGCACCACAGCAAAGCAGGCAGATGCTTAATTACAGCCAAGGGAGCTCCTCTTTAGGTTGCATCTTTAGCAAGCCTTGGCCTTTATCCTTTCCTGCAGGTGAAAAATCTTGTCCTTGTCTATATTAGCTTGGAAACACTCACCCTTTTGCTTCCCACATTTCCTTCCAAGACAAATGCATACAGGTGCCACTAGGCAAAGCAAATTGTCTTTTTAAAAATATATATATTATTTTTCTACAGCATATATATGGCACACATACATTATTAATATTAGGATTATGTGCACACTACAGCAGAATATTTCAAGGCAAACCTGCCTTTTCTCATAGAGATTGCTACAGTTTAAGGAAATTGCAAAATATCACAGTCTTCCCAATAACTAATGTGGAGAAACATATAAACAGGACAAATTTAGCCTCTGTGAACAGGTCTCCTGGTGCTGATTAATAAACACGTGCTCACCTAACATTTACTAAATACCAAGAGCACAGTTTTTTTACTGACTTTTTTTTTTCCTGTTTTCAAGGTGAAGTATCTTTTCATTAGAAAGTAATCTTTTAGTTAATCTGGGAATTTGCTTGCCTTCATCTATGATCTCCACTAAAGCTGGTCATAAATTTAGGAGGGGTTCCAATGTGTGTTCGCCATTGTCTGCACTAAAATGATAGAAAAAAAAAGTCAAATGAAAAGAACTAGTTAATGTGAAAGGCAAAATTTCTTCATGATGCCAGGGACTGTAAAATTATAGACTAGGAAGAAATGTTTAGGTAAAATAGCATTAAATTGACCCCTATGATCCTTATGCTGAATCACTTAGTCAGATCTGGCAAACTAAAGCATACAAATTCGCTAAGATAACGGATAAATGCAGATCCCCAAAGTTTAACACTTGTCAGTGTCCTTGTCCTTTTTGAACTCATTTGTATGCAAACACCCATGGAAATGTGTGACAACATTTACCACAATTTATGCTTATTTAAAAAAAACAACCAAACACTTGCTTTAATCTTATTTTCCAATGATTTCAACAAATGTCCCCTATTTCCTGTATAACAATTAGGTATTGATACCTAAACGCTTTATCCCCTCCTTAATTGATTTTTAGGCCATACCTGTACTTCAGCCACACGTTTTCCATGATAAATAATCCTAATCTTTTTAATCTTTTGCCATATGAAGCCATTCCTCTTCTCCACATGTGGTTTTGAGCTCTAATGCTCCTTTCCTGAGATGGGGTAAGTGCAATATCACAGCATTCAAACTCTTGTCATACAAGAAATACACAGAGTGGTGCAAATTGAGGATTTTTGACTCCTCAGAAAATTGAGAGCTTCACAGCAGCACAGGTCTCTCATGTATTATAGCTTATTTAGAGTTCAATAGGGCTGCAAACACATCCACTTATGCATACATGTAAAAAAACCACATACACAGAACTGGGAAACTGTACTGCCTGACCATGTGTAATCTAATTATTCAGCACACAAGGCATCCTTGCAGCCTGCTTGGCTTAACTTGGTTTAACTTCCCAATTCATCCCTTTCTCCAAGGTGAAAATATGTTTGCATATTAAGCTCTGTAAGTCCCAAACAGAGGGCCCGGGGCCTCATCGATAATGAATTTCCATTATAAAACCTAACCTCCTAATGATTTATCATCCAACAGAGACACCTCCTAATAATAATTTCCTGTTTTTCAGGAAGCCCCGTGTTTCAGGGCTGATTTACATAACTAGGTAAATGACACTGACTGTATCACCTGTGTCTGTCACATAGAGGGAGAAATAATTTCCCCTTACAAAAAACCTATTGACTTGCATTTGCTGCATCATATTTATTCATGGACCTGCTAATTAATTCTCTTTATTTTACAGCTCCTACCGATTTTATTCTCATGGAAATCTGATTTACTTGCTTATGTTAACTAGGATTGCTCCAGAGTTCTTATTAGAAGTTTCTGCCATACTTAGCACTTTCTTTCCTTAGGTACTGAGGATGATGCAATGAATATATTACAAACCACAGTTAGCAGCTCACCAGTTTCATATTCATGGGTGAATGGCATCTGGCCCTGACAATTTACTCCTATTCATTTCTAAAATTTGTTTTAAAACCTTTTTTAGTGAGGTTTCATCTTGAGACAGTTCCTGTGTCCCTCCTCTGTAATGAGAGGTTCCTTGTGCTGTGGAGCTGCTGATCTGTGACACAGGCTGCCTTGAGCTGAGACAACTATATTATCTATACATGAAGCAGAGGCTTCCAGCTCAGCAGAAGCTGGGAGCTGCTGTCTTCCTGAGGCTGCCTGCTGGGCAAAATCCTGACTCTGTGGTGGGTTGATCCTGGCCAGCAGCTAAGCCTGCAACCACTCACTCCTTCCCACACCTCCGGGTGGGATGGGGGAAAGAATCAAAGAATAAATGATGAAAACCCATGGGCTGAGACAAGGACAGTTTTGTAAGTGGAACATCACAGAGGCTGCTGTGGAGAAAATTAACTCCATCCCATCCAGCCAAGGTACAGTTTTGCAAAAGAGAACAACCCTCAGGTGCAGAAGAAGTCAGGGACTGCCCTATGTGGCTCCAAAGTTGGATAGAGCAAAGCTGGTGGTGTCTCAAGGAAAACTTGGTTAAGAGAAAGCAGAACACAGTAGACAAAGGGAAGAAAAAAAGATGTGACAAGAGGGGGAGGAAGTGCTTCAGATGCTGAAACAGAGCTTCCTCTGCAGCCCTGGGAGAAATCATGCTGGAATGGATAGATATTCACCTTGCAGGCTGTGGGAGAGGCCATGAGAGAGTGATGGATACTTCCTGAAGAAACTGTGGCCCATGGAGAGCCCACACTGGAGCAGGATTATCCTTTAAGACTGCAGCCCATGGGAAGGGGCCATGCTGGAGCAGGGGATGGGTGATGTTGAGAGAGAAAAAGCAGAAAGCTGTTGTGGATTGACCTCAAACCTCCAACCTCCTACAGTGCTAGGGAGGGGGAAGAGATAGAGTGGGGAATGAAGGAGGGAGGTTGAGGAGGAGAAGAGAAAGGGAGGGGGTGAATAAAAGATGTTTTTGTTTCTCACTACCCAGCTCTAATTTAATTAGAAATAATTTTTACTATTAACTTATCTCCTCATTAATTAATTAATGCCACTACAGTTTTGCCTGTGTCAGTAATTAGCAAGAGATCTCCCTGTCTCTACCTAAGCACATGAGCTTTTCTCTTTCTATTTTCTCCCCTTGTTCTTATGAGCAGGGAGAGTGAGAGAGAAGTTGGGTGGGTGCCTGGCAGCCAACGGTGATCAGCTCCACCCTTTGTGAAGAAATCTCAGCATGAGAAAGCTCATCAATTTTTCCCCAAATGACTAAATCCAGGGATGCCTTTTTACAAGACTTGAGTCGCAATAGTTTATCCACAATCCTCCAAGATACTCCAGCAGGTTTAGGATTAGTTTGGTTATTTCTTCCTTTCTTTAACCACCTTAAAAGCCTTAAAAGTGTGGAGGACCCACAAGCACAAGTTCCTGAAGTTGCAGGTGGATGTGCTGACATGGGTCTGGGTGTTAGGCTGGGTGGGGAAGGCCTCCAAAGGAGACTGTGGCCACTTCTTCCTGTCACTGGGGTGTGGTGGCTTGCAGAAGGAAAAAAATTCTATCCCATGGTTACCTTCACAAACTGGAATCACAGACTGGGCTTGCTCCCGAGGACAAAAGGAACAATCAGCAGGAAATCTGAGTCCCTACCTTGCAGAGAGACAATCCAAACATTTGTTCTGGTGACAGCAGCTCCTTTCACTTCTACTGGAACTCAGGCAGCGGAGGAGCTGGTGTGTTTTTTCCAAAAGCAAAGGGGTCAAGCACAGCATCAGCAGCAAGAGACAAACTTCCACCTTCTGCTGTGTTCAGAATCACATTCTCACCCCACACATCTGTGGATTGACAAGAGCTAGCTTTTTATGCTCTTTGGTCATTCACAACTCCTATTAAAACAAATGCCAACAAACAATAAAATCAGAATCCAAGCACAACTGCAGCAAACAAGAAATATAATACATTTCTCACAGAGCTATTGTTGACCCTCTCCCCTTGAAGCAGGGAAAAATTCAGCTTTCAAAATTGTGATGAATATGTTGCCAATATAATGATCTTTCAACGTGCAAAAAAGAGGCCAGGAAATGATTTAAAATGCCATAAACTTCCTCAGAACAGGTTTCCTGCTGATATGCCTTTCTCCCCAAAGTGCTCCCCATGCTCTTTCTGAAATATTCATTGCCCTAATGATTTCTTCAGGCACTGCTCCTGTACATAAAAATTAGTTCTTCCTATCAAGAAAGAAGTAATTCCAAGGGAACTGTTATGGGAGAAATCCACAGGATCCAGAAATGTATGCAAAGAATGTTTGGTTTTCCTCCTTTGCACCTAAGGAGTTGATTTGAACCTTTGTTTGCAGAAGTGGCAGTGTTACTGTTATCCATGTGTTTACAAGCAGAAAAACATATTTCTAATTTATTCCTTTTTTTTTTCCTGGAGCTGTTATACATCTTTATTTTACCCATGATCTGCCTCATTTCATGGACTTGTATTGTGCCCTTGCATCAGTGCAGGGCTAGGTGCACCAGGATTCACAGGATCAGTCATTCTCCAGATATTTCTGCAGCTCTCAGAGCAATTAAAAACATGTTTCCTCTGTCACTTAAACTGAACCCTTTTCCCCCCAACCCCAACATTTGCTTGCAAGCTCATCGTGGTTTCAGGAAGTGATTCCTCAACTCCTGACACCTCAAACTCATGGCAGCTGTGTTGTAATGGAGCTTGCAAGCAGAGAGAATAAATATTTCAGTAACTCAAGAAATGGAAACCTCTAAATGTCCAGTCTTGCACCCACCCGTTCTGCAAGGAGGTTCGGTTCTGCCAGAGGGTGAACCATGGCTCAGGAGCACTGGGCTCTGCTGAGCACCTTGAAGACTGATTCTACAGCTGAAACATCTCACTCAAGGGAGTTTCTACTCTCTGTGCAGCTGTTGAGACTTCTGCACACTACATTTATTGAAATGAGAACAATTAGGTGGCCTTCATTAGGATCTGGTTCAAGGAATAGCGTGCCAAGTCTCGTGTTGCTCGTCTGTGGGGTGAAATGAGTGCAGTAGAAAGCACAAAGAGTACAAGAATAATAATGCCTGCCAGAATGTATTTGACCCAGAAATTAGCAGTGAAGAGCAGGATTTCATTCACCCAGAAGGGAAAAGGTGACCTGAAGGAGAGCCACAAACACACACCTCTCTCACAAGAGTTTCAGTGGTAAGGTAACCAATTCAGGAATTAATCTGCTCCATTCATCCCACCAAGCCTTCAAACAGCTCATGGTGGAAGGGACACAAGACTGATCTCAAATGCCAAGAGCACACAGGCACATTGAAATAATCCTCTCTTCCATATGTTTAGCAAAACAAGGGAAAGGACATTCACCTGTTCCCACAATTTCTCCAGGGTTATTCTGCACCATTAGCAAACTTCTGAGCAACTATTGAAAATCCACAAATCACAGAAATTTCATACACCAGGGATCTCACCCAGCTATTCTTAATTATTAGAAATGCAAAGAATGAATAAAAGCTAAGCAAACACTGATTTCATCTCAGATGATGACACCATATGCAAAATAAACTGATAAGATTATGAACAAAAAGAATAGGCAGGTAAAAACCAAAAAATACTCAAACCCTGGAGTACTAACACACTTCTGCACCCCAAACTGGGCAGATTAATGCCATTAAAATTTTAATTATTGAAAACCTTTAATTCCCACTGAAAATACATATATTTAATATCTGATCAACTTTTGTGTTTGATAAATATTGGCTACAAATTAACCCGTTAGTTTGAAGATATATTTCACATTTTTTTTCCTAGTAACATAAAGTTACTACTTCCCTTTTTTTTTTTTCCTGGTAACATAAAGCTAATTTTAAGCATTTAAGAAGAGAATAAGCAAGTTTAGAGGCCAATGTAAAAAAACCAAAATCAAGCAGAAACTAAATTTATAACCAACAACAAAGAAAGAAAAAAATAGACGTATGTTGTATAGTAGGAAAAGAAAAAAAAATGATGATGAAATAGGTCATTATCAACCATAGAAAAATCAGAAGTAGGGATAAATAAATATGCAGCTGACAATTGCAATCATAGTTGATACAAAGTAAAAGGATGTTTCCATATGAAATAAAATGTTACAGGACAAACAGCAAGTTTAATACAGGGATGGGAAAAAAGGGTAACTTATTAATATAATGAGAGAATATGATTCAGTATCAGGATCTATAACTTTTTAAAACAAATACATTTTAGCCTGGCTGGAATGGATTAAAAAAAAATTTGCTAGACAGTTCATCCCTGCAAACAAGGGACTTGGATCAAGGATCTGAATCAGTCCGAGAAAGTGTTTAAGGATTATAAAAGTAAAATCAAATTTTAATATTAGAAAAGGTTTCTGATAAGGAAATTGCTGGGAGTTCTAAACAAACACTGCCTTGATTTAGACTTCACACATAAATAAAAGACAGGTCACTCAAGATCAAAGCCAGAAACTTAATGGTAGTTGTGAGATGGGGATTTTATTTAAAAATGCAGGACTGTTATCTCTTTCTGGACATGACCACATGCCTGTGTAGGAATATTCCATATGGCAATGGAATAGACCAACATTTCTTAAAAGTGTTTACCTTCTTTTACTTTCATCTTGGCAAGGTTTTTAACAAAAAAATTAACATGGCACAATAGATAGAATAGGAGTTGAATGACTGACAGATCTCTGAAAACCATAATGGATTATAGAGTGTAAAGTCCAGCAAGGAAAAATCTATCATCCAAAATTATTGAGTAATTTTATCAGCAGTCTGTGTGATGCCTAATGATGTCTGTAGGTACTGTGAAGGTTACAGTATAGTAAGTAACAACAATGAAAACAGAAAATATCTCCTACACAAAGGTATAAATTTACTGATGGAATTGTTGTAGGAGCAACACTGTGTATTAATGTGAAAAAATACAATAAAAATTCACCTGGTCAAGGAACAAAAATTTTACCCTGCAGGGCAGCAGTTTGTTCCAGAAAACATCAACAAAAGCAAGGCTACTGAGTCTTTGCAGGGAGCAACTTGGACATGAGCACTAGTGTGAGTGATGCAGGTAGATGGATTAGTTATTGGCTAATTTGGAATTTGTTGGAAAGCTGCAGCATACATGTATTGCTTGGGAATTGCCTCATGTTTGGAAATCTCCCAGCCTACACACCACTTTTTATAAGTGGGGCTTGAATGTTTGTTGTCTGTAGACAGATTTCACATTTTAGTCATATTCTGCATCTTTTTTTTTATTATTCACAGTGTGTTCCCCTGGAAAATGCCTCATATTTCTGCACATAGGTGTGGCTTCCTGCATGCATCTTATGACCCACTTCCATATGATGGCTGGAACCCTCCACTTAGAACTGGCTGACAAACCCCCGAAAATCCTGGCCAAAGGAACAAGTTCTCAAAATTGGCAGGACAAGACGTCCAGGTGGAAAGAGAATATATAACTGGGGAAACAAAATGAAAATCAATACCCAGCTTCCCTGCACCCAATAAGCAGCAGATCTGGGAGGCTTAAAAAAGTGCAACAAAATGAGGAACGTGTTTTTGCCTCTGGGGACAAGGTGTCTGCAGGTGGTAGAAGGATAACATACCCCAACTTAGTGCTTGTGCTTCAAGGAGAGATTTGAGAAAAGTTCTAAGATCCCCAAAATACCTCAGAGAGTCATGCCATAAATGCAATCTGTTTTGTTTACTGTGGAGAAAATAATGTGAAAACTTCCCAGAGTATGTGATGTGCTTAGACTTTAAAGTAACCTGAAAATCTGCAGTATCAGAATTCACTCACAATACATGACCTGAAAAATTCACTAAAATTTAGTAAAAATTTAGTAAATTCAGCGCTGTTATTATGCTCCAAATAAGGAGCAGTTTCCATGCATTGGGAGCTACTAATTTAGCAGACTCACTCTTGCTTGGAGTACTTAAAATAAGATGCAGTATAGTTTAATGTATCTTTTTGAAGATGGCTGTGTGGTATGTGTATAAGGAAGCTCAGAGTCCTGACAACTTTACTGGATTAAATAATTCCCCTAGCATGTAATATGAACCATGCAGTATCACAGCACCAAATCCAGAACCTTTCCTGATAAAAAGCTGAGCTTTCAGTAATGACTTCTTTGTTATGTTCTTAATATTTGAAGCATTCTGGGACAGAAGGAAATCTAAGCCAACCCTGAATTTAGAGGTAAAGCCACACTTCAATGACCCCAGTGGAGCTGGCAGCACTGAGGGTTGTTAACCATTCTCATTTTCATGACCATGATATTACAAAATCAAACCTCCTCATGGCTGACAAGTTAAAAGAGTGAACGGTAATAAACTATGGTGCTGGTCAAAATGATGAGCTGGTTCTTCCACTGCAATAGGTCAGCATTATTTCCTTGGCAAATGAAGCCTTAGATTTATTCCAGGTAAGGGTCAGACCAGCATGTAGTGTTTTGAAATCTGGGGAAACCATTTTTCTTGGTTGCAATGGGCCTCGTTTGTCATAAAAACCACAGTAAAACATTCAGAAAGGTTACTTAATACATTGTCAAAGTAAATGCATCTCTGTAAATCAGAGTCAGCAGGGCTATGTCTCTGGTGATACTAGTGTTGCTAAGGTAACTACTAATTTCCACCCTGGAGTAAATATTACATAAAGCTGACAGCTTATTCAATTTTATATGTTAGACTTTGGGGCAGAGCATGTCTTTATTTCTTCCTGTGATACTGACCCCGCTTCTCTTGTGCACCCTCTTGGCTGCTTAAAATCCTTTATCCTTTAACCTTTATCACCTGCCAAAAAAAACTATCAAGGTAAAAGCCAGCAAATCTGATCCCTCTGGTCTGCTGCTTTCTCATATGCTTCGCTTTTTATTTCATGTCAGGTTGTGAGTCAAATTTCTTGACTTGTACCCTGAAGCTTAGAAACAGCATCTCTAACGTACCACGTAGCCAGATTCTAAAAGACATACAGCTGCTATCAACCCAGTTTTCCACACCTAATTTGAATATCTGATAAGCAAACCCACTTGTCTCTCTCTTTTACACTTGTTGGAGTCTTTGGTGGACAGCTGTTAGCATCCTGTTGAACAAACACACAGCAGTACTTATGTGTTTGTAGGAACTCCTCTAAAGATATCATGTGCAAAGTGTTTTGTGGCAATGGCACCTTAAACTATTCCTTCCCCTGTCTCATGGTGCACTTTGCTTTTTGTTATGCTGGCACAATCATTTGCTACAGCTCTGATTAAGATTCTCTTAAAAGTGGAAAAAAAAGCCTTCCCTGACTGCCTTTTTGATTAGCCCAAATCAATTCCCTGACTGGGTTGAAAGAAAGCCCTATAAACAGGCATCCTAACACAACTGAGGATGTTTGTCTGCATGGCACCAGGAAAGAGGGGATGTGAGGGGAGAAGGGTGAGAAAAATGAAATCCAAATCTTCAATTTTCCTACACTCCAACTCAGGCATCCCAAACAGACAGTACATATTTTTGAATTCTACATTTACCACTTTCTTCCTCACTTAAGAAGATGCTGGACTGCAGCTTTCATATTTAGGTCTCGCCTCAGCTTTTGATGACACGGTCTGGATACACCCAGAGCACATCCTCAGAACGTGCTATTCTGGTATAAAGCACCTGCAACTAAATTCCAACATACCCTTTGAATTTCATGGAGTGATATTGGTTGACACCAGCAGGGAAACTAACTTAAGAAGATGCAACCACCACCTGCACACCTGTCAGGCCTGTTCAGAGAAATGCTGAATAGCCACTGGCCTGGAGCTGCTCCATAAAATTACTCTTGAATAGAATCAGTTGATAAGAGGTTTAATCTCGCTTGGAAATGCAGTGCAATGGAAAAACAAAAATCAACCCTGAGCTTACAATAAAAACCCTTCCTGTCTTTTCCAAAAAATAAGTTTACTTTATGAAATACTCACAAATTTGCACACACAATGAGAAATAGGGGGGAAAGCTTATTTTTTGTTTCTATTAATGCAAAATGAAATAAAAGAAGATAATTTTCCAGGTATGGAAATAAGCTGGCCTAAATTCCTGAATTTCACACCCCTAACAAGGCCACATGAAAGAAGACTTGAACTAGTTATTTATATGCTCACATCTATACATTCAGCACATTTATGCCGCTTATTTTGAGAACAAAAGAACATGGGACATATACTAAAAGATATGGCTTTGACAGCCTGCCAGATGTCTTGTTTTCCTCTGAAACAGGGAGCTAATCACTGCCTCACACTGAAGATGCAATCCTACAAACATTAACCTGCAGCAGTGGGGAACGTGGGGCTGAAAAACTTCTTCAAGAGCTTCAGAAAAATGTTTAAGTTCTGCATCAGAAAATTATTGCCTTTGGGAGAGACAGATCCCCGTTCCAACCTCAACCACTGTTGAATGCAACATCTTTATATTCGTGAGGAAATTCCATGGACTCTCTCAAGGAAAACAGCCAGGCCAACCTCCTTTAGTTCGCTCATCGTTCCAGAGCGGCCGAGGCCTAGGAATCAATTTAAGATCCCAGAAAGCTCCTGGGAGCAGCGTGGGCTGTGTGTATTTATTTGCACAAGCCCTCTGCACTCCTGGGTTCTTTGTCTGAATGGTTGTTTTCTGTGCCTGTTCAGTCTTTGAAATCCAAACCAAGAACAGAGATGATTTTATCAAGCGGACAGATGCCCTGAACAAACCAGACTGGAATCATCCCTGCCTCTGACGTGAATTCATGGAGCAGTTGTCAGATGGAAATGACTTTCAGTCATCACCATGTCTGAATCTGAGGCTGTGAATTGGGTAGCAATAGACTTGGTGTTGCGTTACCAGTTTCCTGAGCCACGTAGTGTCCTGCATCCCTCTTGGAAAGAAGGGAGCTCAATGTTCCTAACAAAATGTTAGAAAATTAAGATTCTCTTTCCAGTGTTCATCTAACGTGCACAGACTGAGGGATCTATTAGGATTCCTGCAGTCAGGCTTGACTATTAAAGTGAGACTTTCAACATAAACCCTCCTTCTCTGGTAATTTTTGTGATTACCACAGCTAAAACATCCCTTTAGAACAAAATCAAAATTTAAAAAAGCCCCAAAGTTTAGACCAATGATTTTCATCTCTGCAAAGTGAGTAGAATCAAGGTCAAAAAATGCCATTTATGAATTCCTTAGGCTTAAAGCTGTACTGTCACCAGAAAATGGACACAGATATTTGCATCTTGTGCTGAGTTTTCTCAAATATTATTCAAAGGAATAGATACTTCCTTCTTGAGGGAAATAAATTTTAACAACCATATTTAAATCTTTGTTTTATAGTGCAAGCAAGTGTATGTAGAGCCAACAATTTTATGCAAGAGTGGCTTATAATGCTTGTTTATTGGAATAAACAAGAAAATATTAATTTGACATCTTTTAAATTAATCTATTTTGCAAGTGCACCTTGGTGTTCATGTCTCATGACACATCTTAAAGAGTGGTGCTGAGGGACAAATGACCATAAATACCAAAATCACAACCATCCTCCGGGAGTATGTCACAGCAAGAAACAAAATTTTCAGCACATTTACAAATACATCCAAAATTCTTTGAAATTATTAAGTCTTTCCTCTTTACTTAGGATGACTGTAGTTTTGTTAACAACTGAAACAGGTCTTAAGACTCTTACATCAGTCTGCAGCAAGAAAACCTGCATAATGATGTGAGTAAGATACAGGAGATCAGCATTAAGTGAGTTAGAAGATTAATGAGCATGAAAAGGTCAAAACTAAAATGGAGTTAGTCAAATGTAAAAAAGCTGGCTTTATCTGATCTAAGTCAGTGAGACTATATATTGGTTAATTACTAGACAGAACAAGAGTTGCTCCATTTTATCTCTAGGGATAAATGCAACTCCTGAAATAAAGTATTTGGAAATGCTTGCTAGTATTCCAGGATGGAAAATTTGAGAAGTTTCTACCACAGGAGTCAGACATAAACTTGTGCAGTTTTCAATCAGTAAATGAGTTGCTAATACTTCCTACCCAAGTCCTTCCAAAAGTCTGGACTCCATTTTACCAGCAGGACATAAATTAGGGTGAGCTCCATTCCCAGTTCCACTGCAAACAAAGCTCAGCTGGATGTGTGCTGTGCTGCTTTGTTACAATTTGTCTTTCAGAGATCAAAAGACTCTCTACAACGATTTGTGGAGGGCAGTAACTGTGGTAGTTCCTGTCCTACATTCACACAAACAGGAAAGTGTGTCTAACGCCTCCTTTGTACCTGTATCAAACAATTATCTCTTTTTTTCCCCTTAGCAAATAATAGATGTGACCATCTGACAGGCCTTTTCTAACATGATAAACTTGAGTCCTGGAATTGTGTGGTCACCAATTCTCCTTTTGTCATTAAATAAGTCAAGTTAAAAAGACTTAGGGAGTTGTCTGCATCCAGCTCCCATCTCAGCGCAGGGATAATTTAAATTTAGCTCTCTCTGGAAATGGAGAATCCAAAACTCTCTGGGCAACCAGGTCTGCTGTTCAACCATCCTCACAGAGAAGAATTTCTTATCATAAATCTAATTGCATTTTTCCTTCCTGCAGCCTCTTGCCCTTTTGCTGTGAAACTCTGACAGAAGTCTAGCTCCATCTTCTCTGTAAATCCTTTTTAAGAAGTAGAAAGTGACATTTAGATCTTCCCCTAGCCTTATGTTCTTCAGTCTGCCGCTGCTGAGCTCCATGACATTTCTGTCAGCCCATTTCTTGGGGTTATTGAATTATCTCTGAATGACAGTCCTTCCCCCCAACTTGTTTGGTGGTCCCAGCACTGGTGTCATCTGCAAACTTGATGAGGATTTATCATCATTCCCACCACTCTGCTCATTAATAGAGACATCAATCAGTATTTGCCCCTGCATCAGCTGCTGAGGAGTGCCACTAATAATCACATGCCAGTTGGACTCCACACCACTGATCACATTTGGCAGCCCAGCAAATTTTCCATCTGTCCAGCCTATTTTTACCACTTTGGCTGCAGAAATACTACTATGAGAGACCATGCCCAAAGCTCTGCTGCCACCAGAATAAAAAACGTCCTGTGTTCTCTCCTCATCCACCAAGCCATTTGTGTGATCTCCAAAGGCACCCAGAGGTTTTGTAAGACAAAACTTTCCCTTAGGGAAGACAAAGTAGATGACAAGTCAACATGTTGGGAGTATTTTGTGTCCCTGCAAACAGTAAATCAGTAGAATTTGCTCCATAGCCTTATTCAAGACCAAAGGTGGATTGACTGGCCTGTAATTATCTGAATATTTACCCTTGCTTTTAACGAGTGTGGATTGATTTGCCATTTTCTCATCATTTGTGACATTCTTAAATGGCCACAGCCTCTCCAAGATGACAGGAAGAAGCCTTGCAAAGACTTCAGATCGTTCCCTCATCATCCTTGAACATTTCCAGTCCCACAGGCTTATGGTTCTCCTGTTTCCTGAAGCTATCCTTTTCCTGGTCATCCTCTACCATTGGCAGTCTGCATTTCCAGGGACTGACACTGGACATGGGACATGTCTGGGACATGAAAGCCAACCTTGCCACAGTAAAGTCTGAGCCAAAGAAGGCAGAGAATCTTTCCACATCTTTTGTGATTACATTGCCTATCTCAGATCACCTGTTCATTCTTTATCTCCTAAGACATTGAGGGAAAACCAAATATATTCTTTGTTAATGTATTTAACCAAATAGCATAAACATTTTTATTGGATTTACGCACCCAGCTGTGAACAAATCTGAAGTGCTGTAGTAAACAACTTCATTGAGCCATTTTAATTGATACAGTATTTCAATATATATAATTAAACTTTTTTTGGTATCTCTTGCTTACTCTTTGCAACCTTGCAAAGTAACCCCCAGCCTCTGCTAATTTAGTAAGGCAGCCATTATTTGATCCACTATGACTTTCAAATGTTTTGTTTTTCTGCATAAATATTTTATCCTATACATTTACTGTTCAGGCTTAGCTAGGAACACAGCAAATTGCTCCAGGATTACTTAAACAGAAAGTTCTTCAGCTAAAGAGATCTATCCAGACAGCAAATCAAGCCGTGATAAAATAGCAATTTTCTTATTCAGGCAGGTCAGTAATTTTGTGTGTACTGTGAGGCTGGGAATAGCAGCTTCATAGCAGGCATTAACCTTAGGTCTCTTTGCCAAGTTCCCTTCAAAGATCTGTAAGGCTGGCTGTTATTGTCAGAAAGTGCACTTAGGAATCAGCACAGACACAATTATACTGAGTGAAAGCAAGAATTCGCCTTCAAAAGAATATGAATATTTCAAAATCAAACTTTAAAAAAAAAAACCCAAAAACAAAAAACCCCAAAACAAACATAAAACCAAACCAGCAAACAAAAACCACCAAGAAACCATACCAAACCAAAAAACAACAACAAAAACAACAAGCCAAAACCAACCTAGAGAAATGCCATTTGATTTTGCCTTGGGAACTTTAAATGGAAACTTTAAGGTATGTTGTGGCTGCGCTTACAGCCTGGCTTCAATCCTGTGATCTTCCTTTTCCCTACAACGCCAGTGCCATTCAGAGCACACAATAGACACTTCATTTTTTGAAACAACGAGTCAATACTTTCTTTACTTCATCTAAGGATGCATCCCTTTGTTCAGGCTTTGTTTACTGTGCTCTCTATAAATCTGCTCTGATTAGCATCACACAAGGACTCGGTAAGAGCAAGAGGAAGAGAAGTGCATTCTCCCTGGCACCCCTCACAATGCAAGTCCTGCAAATACGAACCTTTTTACAATACATATTCCAAATTTTCCACATAAATGACACTGGAACAATTCTCTCCATACATAACCTTCCTGTCAAAAACTAGTTTATTTCCAGAACAAAATATTCCACAATTTAATCTCTGAAAGAGGGACAGCGGGCGGTGGGAGGTAAGCAACAACACACAGCCATTTGTTCAACAAGGGTAAAGGAAAAGGCAAAACAAAATGCCAAGTGGCTCCTGAGCTCAGTTATTTTGTTCACCCAGATCCAGGTATGCCATTGTGCCATACCCACACAGCTATGAGCCATCACATCCTCCTTGCCAGAAAAGGCAGATCTGGAAGCACGGAGGTTGTTCACTTCAGCAAGCTTTAAAACGAGGGAAAAGAACATGACATATTCTCCAACCTCATGCTCAGAAAGGCTGAAATCTTCATGTTCCCCTTGCTTGCAAAGCCTGAAGATGACATGCTATAAGGTTATTTTTGTATTGCATGGAAACAGAGGAGGGAATGAAGTGCTACAGCTCCTGCCTCAGTCTCACCAGGCAGGTGACATGTACCACATAACATTCTGGTGTAAGCGCTAATCCCACTGAGGGGGGAGTTTTGCCACTGGCAGGAACAAAAAAGAGAATTTCTGTAGCTGTAGGCCAAAATTAGAAGATATGGATTGGTTTAGAATATGAAATTGTCAGGGAAGGAATTTGACCCTTTGTCTGTGTTTAGATATTGTGACAGACATTTTGGCAGGAAAAGTGGTAAGCACCACAAGTAACAAATTATTAATTAAAAAGCATCTACCCTTTATTTATTAATATAATCATAATTATAGATATAAAAACATATCATACAGCTTATCTACACAGATGTATATTACTTTATATGTCTCATGTATTTATATGTGCATGTACTGAGGGTATACATGCTCCATGTATACAGTCACAGTCTACAAGAATAAAAAAGCATTTCTTATATATTAAGTTCCTGTCAGTTCTGGTCATAATTTTCCCACTCCTTCCTGAACTCTATATGCAAGGTAGGTCCTCAGCAATCTGGAAATCTGTCTCCTTCTTCAAGATTTTGGAGAGAGGGGGTAATCATTTTTGTTTCTTCAGCTCAAACCTCTTATGAGAAGAAGCTGGTGTAAGTCTTTATAACACAAGGTGTCCTTATCCCATCTTATTGTTGGGGGAGATGGATTCACTCACTGTGATGTGTAGAGAAAATTACTGCATTCCCAGGGCAAGAAAGTCAAGATGTCTTCATGTTGTCTGGGAAGGGAGTAGCAAATGAAATTTCCCTGTGGCCAGAATCACAGATTGCAACACAAGTTAAATTTTGAGCCACACAGTCCTTAAGTACAACCTGACATTTGACCTAAGAGCTGCACTGAGAAGGCCTCAATATCCTCAAACAGCAGACACCTGCTGTCATGCTGCAAGTGCAATGAATAGAAGTAAATAAATTCCTTTCCTGTTGCCTGTTTTGCTTGGTCTTTGTCAGCCTCATTAATGCAAATAGGGGCCCTTTTGCCTCCTGACAATTCATCACACATGAAGACTGGCCAGGAGAATGATTTTTTTACTGATCAAGGAACATAAAGGGTCAGAGAGCTACCAAAAGATGAGAAAATGACTTAGCCATTGGAGGAAAGAGAGTTGTAAGGTTGGAGGAAAGAGAGTTGTAAGATGCTGTGGACTAACTCGGTCATTCCATTATAAAAGAGTTCAAAAGAAAGAAAAAAGGTCATAGAGCAGTGACCACACCCTCCAAAGCATCACCAGTGCATTCATTTTCAGCAGCCTGGTTCTGTTATGGTTCAGGTTCTTTTTTCTTGTTCTTGCCAAGGTCAGGATGAATGATGCACAGGAAACATAAATCCAAGTTTGGACTTGGTGATTTATTATATCTTATCTATTCACAGAATATCTACAAACCCACAAGCCATGAGCTCTAACTAGCAAGGTAGAAAAATGTGGCAAAATGGCCACTACTAACTCCTTCCAAGGTCTTTTAAGCACTGTTTACCCAATAACGAGCTGACACCTCTATTATAGATGTTTCTGACCCAATGATGCCCACCAAAGGTCTGCAATGGGGACCTTTTTCGCCCAATTATAGAAAACCACCTAAAACCATGAAGAAGAAGGAAGAAGAAGGTAAAAAGAAGGACTTAGACAATGCCTTAAATCCTCCCTTTTGGCTCACACACACTGCTATATACTAAAATTTTAAACCCTAAGTTTTTCACGCTGTGAGATCACACAACACCATTCAGACCACACACCCATAATCTCAGTGCTATCACTCAATGTTCTAAGGCCTCAGGTCAAATGTAGTGCTTTCTTGAGGGTCAGTGCCAGTTAGCACAGAAAACACAAAATTCTCAACTTCTGGGATTCCAATATGGTTCTTCCATTTTTACCAGAGTTATCTGATTATTACAAGGGAGTTCACCAGGTGTGTGTCTTCCAGTCTATGTGGATAGAGCTGCACAAGGCAGAGTCTCTGGGCCATATCATCATCTGGGGGATCCCTCTTTTGCAGGCATGAAACTAATCCAGGAATAGAAAATGGCTTGCAAATTTACCTGACAGATGTTCAGGTACATGAGTAGAGGGTCTTTTCGATATACAGCAATATTACAGGACTGCAAGGTGCACTGTAGGTTAGCTTAGGAGAAAAAAAAAATACATTGCCTGAAAATATTGCTCTCCTTTCACATGTTGCTGGTTTTAGATACAGCAAGTGATATTGGTCTAGTTGATAAATAATTTGTTCCATTCATCCATGGAAACATCCAGTCTATTTATAACCTCTAGTGGAGGCAGAGGTTATACATTCTACTTATTTCAGTTTCCCCAATACTATTAAGGTATTTTTACTCACTATATTTAAGGAATTATTAAAAAAAAAAAAAAGTCCAGAAATAATTTTCCACCAAAAATGATACATTGAAAGGAACATCTCTTTAAGTAAGCTAGTTTCCAACTCATTCATGTTTAAAATGAAGGAGTAATATTGTCTTTTGATACAAATTTTGAGATATTTATTTCCCCAGACCTGTACATAGAAGGTGGTTAAATCCATTTTGATTATATAGTGCAAATATTGATTTGTTCACTTGTTACTTAAAATGTGATGCTCGTCTGACATTTCCTTTCTGCTCTGCATTTTATTGCAAACAACACCATCATTCTTTTCCAGTTTTCCTCAAATGTTCTGTGTTGGAGTTAGTAGTGGACTTACCATTACAGATTTTAGGAAGTTCCTCCATCTGATTTTTTTCTGTTTCACCAACTCTTTTAATTACTTTTTTTAGAAGGGATGATAAAATACATCACAAGATATTTGACAATATGACCTTTGTGGGCTACAGGATTTTTTTTTTTAATTTCTAATGGCACATGGCCTAAATTAATATAAAATCTTTTTACTCCTTGTAGAAATTAAAAAAAATATATTAAAAGATCAACATAGATTTCATAATTTCATGTGATATAATGGAATTATTGCTTTTAATTAAATAAAGTGTTTTCAGAATTGGAGTGCCATCTATATTTTTACTACTATAAAAGTCAAGTTATTGATGGATGAAAAAAAAATCAACACCTATGATATTTGGAAACCCATATTGTTAGTGATTAGTAAATATGAGTTCCCTAAGCACTTTGGATATGCTATCAACAATGGTATTAGATTTCCTCCCCTCATAATTAGGATATATTTGAGCTTCCAAAATGGAAAAGTTCTCCTTTGTCATACCTGTGTTATAGTCAGGAAATGTTAATCCTATATTTTTGGTCTCACAGATGATTTTCTTCTTACTTAACTAAAGGAAATATAAGCCTTAAGCAATGAACTTAAAGAGCTTTAAAACTGCAGACATTATCAGAGGATGAACTGTCACTTAGATAAAGGGATTAATCTATTTTTGCATATATGAACCAAAATAACTGAATTCAGATGTGATCTATATCCAGTGGGCGCCCTCAAATGAGCATCTGATAGAACCTTTCTTGCAGGAAGGTTTACCTGAAGGATCTAAAGGAATAGGAAATACAGGCAACCCAGACATTGCTGCAGAAGGGCTGAAAATTGTATGAAATGTCACGCTGCCTGCCAGAGATAAGGTCTGCAAGCTGAGCAGAGGCCACAAAGAGTCCTAATGGAAAGGGGTCTGCTGATAAATTTGTAAATTGAGATTAAAAAATGGATTGTTTTTTGTTGGCATGACTCAAAGATGGCTGTGCCAGGTGAAGGACTGAAATATATCATAGTGAGTAGATAAAGTGATATTTTAACATCAAGATTAGATGAAGATCGAGACATGGAAGACAAAAATAATTTGGAATGTTTTGAAATGTTCCACCAGCAGGAGAGATTTTTCAAAAGAGAAACTTTCTTGACTATATAGGTCCTGTACTTGTGTAAGGACCAAGATATAAATTAAACCCAAAGGTGAGTTATTTGAGACACACAGAGATTGAATTCCAAAAAAGAATAGCTTTACATTTTGAGATAAAAACATTCTGAAGTTAAAAAAAATAAACAGTAGGACTGATGAAAATGAGATTTTAGATGTCTCTGGGTTTCTATAAGAGATCAAAAATACAGTATGGGAAACAAATGTTATTTTTATAAATAATGCAGTATCATGTAATAGTGTTTCTCTTTCTTGCAGCTCATGTGTGATGGTCACCTCTCCTTTGTCCCCATTAATTTAAAGCAAGCTCTGCTCAAGGGAAAAATATGCAATAACATATCTGTGTCCATACAGCATGCAACATTTTTCCATAATGTGCATTTTCTTTCACTGTTTCCATATCAAAATAACGAGACTGGTTCTTGGGTCCTTCTGGTTTTCATTCTGCTCCCATTTTATCTACAGATCACCACATGATCTTCTTTGGCAATCCTTCTCTCACTGGGATGAAAGGGAACATTCCTGATAGGCCACTCACTTTTTTCCCCAGATTATGTCAGACACCATTTTCTCTGTTCTTTTTTTGCCTTTCTGTGGCTGCCCAGCAGGCCAGTGTGCATTTGAAAACCCACTCCCAGGTTTCCATCCTAAGCTCCCAAACCAGGTGGCTTCACTTGTCCACCCCCTGGTTTTCTGCCTTCAGCTCCTCCCGTGCTGCACTAACTCTGGCACCACTCCACTTGCATCCAGTTAAAGCCATCACTAGTAATTTTTTAACTTTGCTGCTATAAAGCTGTCCAGGAGTCACCAGAGGAGTGAAGAAGACTGCAGGTTCCTAACTTTTTCCGCAGTTGTGAGGGAATCATTGCATACCCTCAAGTTCTGGCACTAGCACACATTGTTAATTCCTGTCTGTCAGCCTGAACACAAAAGGAAACAGAATCCCAGTCAGAAAAAGTTACATGAATCCAACTCCCTGACTGAGATGATGCCTTCTCTTATTATTCCAGCTGCATCAGCCTGCACTGAGTGCATAGAAAGCAGGATGCTCTCACCCACGCCCTGGGTAGTTCTGAACATCACCAATGCCTGCCTGCTCCCAAGGCCCTGACCTTTATACCCACCCCACTCACCCACTCCCAGGCTTTGGTGTGTGCTGTCAGACTTGATCAGCAGAAACCCACTGGCTTCACTTTCCTCGGTCCATTTTCTCCTACTCCCTTATCCATACAGGCTTTAAATCTGACAGAGAAATATGGCTCCACGTAAGACTTTGGAAAACATCTTCCTTAGTTTATAAGTCTTCTCATTACCAGGTACAAAGAGATAGCAACAGAATTCACAGAGGAGGAGGAAAGTAATTGTAATTCTATCAAGACTTCTAATTTGAACTGCTTCAAATGTTAATAGATTTCCAACGCAGCACCAGCTAATCCCACACTGTCAATTTTTATAGTGGGAGAATCACCTGCCCTGACATGTTTAATGTGCTTTTGTAACCAAGCACCTTGAGCCGTGATCTCATCTGTTCTCATTAAGGAAACAAAGTGGAGGCAGGTCAGTCCGTGCATGGGAATCCTCTGGGGACAGCTCCTGCCAGGAAACACGTCCAGCCATTACCAAAACCTCACTGGAGCAGCCCCTGCCATCAGCCCCATGCCCTGCCACAGACTGCCTGTGACTGCCAGCAAATCTCTGCGCTTCCCTCTCACCTCCGTGTCCCCTCCCCTGCGCAGGGAGCAGATGTGGCAGCGGTGACTTGGTTCCCCACGGGCCCCTGTTAACCCAACATTGCAGTGAGTGGCAGGAGGCACTCTGCTAACAGAGGTTTTGTCCTCGGGGTGAGGAACAAAACGTTCTCTCACTCATTGTCATTAAAAACCCCAGGGCGCTTCTCAGCACGCTGGGGTTCAGCACCGGTGTCCCGATCATATTCCAGCACAGGTAATTGCATCTCACCTGCTTAAATTCTCCTGATGCACCAGCTGAGTTCCCCTATTTCACCTCCTGAGCTGAAATCAGCCGCACCAGCAACACAGAGGTTCCCCCCTCCACCCTGCCCTGCTGATGGCTCTGTTTCAGCAAAGAGCATCCCTTCCTACACACAGAGCATTCCAAATCCTCTGCAGAGCATCTGGGTGCATGTGAGTGGTGCTGTACATGCACACAGAATAACCAGTCAATAACGGGAAAATGGTGCAGCATTAAAGGATTTCAAAAATAAATTAAGCTACTTTCCCCACAAATCATTAGCTCAAAAAAAAAAAAAAAGTCAGAAACACAGCATATAGAAATTAATATCTTGGTCAGGAAAAGGAGTAAACATTTCTCTAATATAACTGAGAGTACAGATATTGATTTTTGAGCAGATAGGGTACTGCAGCCTCTAGCAATCCTATGATTAAATCACTAGCTTCAGCTCTGGCAGCACTGTTTCCTGCAGTTAGAAAAAAAAATTAAAAATATACATGCAGAGGATATCTCCAGATCCCCAGAGCTGTTCCTCTGAGTAAACTGGCAAAATGTAAATATTTCCCTGAGGGATTCTGATCTAGTGCAAGATTACCAGACTGAAGTTATCATTTTAGTACTTCTTTGAACAGGAGGTAGTTTCTGCCTTTCAGACTTGATTTGTTAAAGCTCTGAATGGAAAGAGATTAAAAACTGCAACCAGCCTCTGTGTCAGGGCTTTCTGAGCACTCTGTGGGCAAACAGATTTGGTGTTCTCACAGGTTCTGACCTGAGTCTCCAGGAAGTTAACACCGCTCTTTCTTTGCTTTTGCTGGACTTAAACCAAGGCTTCCCACTTGGAGGCAGCAGGCACTGCTGAGATACAATGCTCTGACTGCCAGAAATGGAGGGTTTCATATAACCTACCAGCAGCAGCCACAACTGTGAATAAGCAAAGGCCTTTTAAACCCTGTAACTTATCACAAGAGCAATCTGTGCCATAAGTCGGGAAAGCAGAGATCTGATTTAAAAAAAAAAAAACGGAACTGAAATTGGTGGGCTGGGTTGATTTAGAGGAAAGCAAAACCTAGAGATGCCTTGGCAAAGCAAAATTTTGTTATTGATCATCATATTTCATACAGATTCAACATTCAGTTCAAGAAAGTTCATTATCTTACTTGTCTTTGCCTCTTTATCTGATGTAAAAACACAGAAAGTTTCGTAAAAAGAGTCCTTTAAAGCCACTTAAATGGCTCAAATATTCAGTGGTATACAAAAGGATATAATTTTCCACTTTAATTTAAAACAATGAGAAACTAGAACATTAAACTGATAGAATTTTTTAAATATTTAAATTAATTGAGGAACTGAAATGACAAGGCCAAGAATGAAGCACCATTGAAACAGCAGCCCCAAGCAGAATGGTCTTCTAAAAAGGGTTAGACAAGAAATTCTCTAAATACTAATAAAAAAGAAAAGTTATTGGAAATTATGCCTCTTAATTGAACACAATTTATTCCTTATAAATATTTTCTATTTAAGGCCTAATATGCATGAAATATTGATGAACTCTTTATTAAAGGAACCTCACAGCGGTGCAATAATTTTTGAATTGCTGAAACAACAGGGCAAAGAAGCCCTAAGTTGGCAGATTTGATTTCTGGGGAATTAGCAGTTCATAAGGGGTTAATCCCAGACCTGTGGACCCAAACAATTGATGCCCCATGCCCCACTCCTGACCAGGGGAGGGCTATGCTGTGGGACCATGGAAAGGGTCATAGATGATGCTGCCAGGACCTGCTGCCTGTGTGACTCCTGCCAAGACACGTTTGGCCACTCCAGGAAACCAAATTCTATTAGTGCAGTTATGATGAGCACTGCTGTAGTAAACAGGCTGTAGAATAAAAAATGTACACTATAGGGAGCTTGTGCTACACCAAGGCTCTCTTCCTGGCAATAATATTTCATCAGGAAAATATTGCTTGTGCCACCTCTCCCTCTTTGCCTCACTTGAGGAGGTACCTATAGTTACGAAATGTGTAAATGTGCTTTTATTTTACATCTTTCTCTTTGTTCCTTTCACTTCCCCTTCCTTCCTAACGTGCTTTTACACCTCTTCACGACAAGGATACTGTCCCAAAGGGAGCATGTTTTGCTAGTGTTTGTTATGGTTACTATCAGTAAGTCCAGCCAATCATTTTATGTAAACTCTTTTTCTTCAACTCAGGAGTAATTGGTTTTTGTTTTTTGTTTTGTTTTTTTTAATAATTAAAAAATGGTTAGTATTTTCCTTATGCAAGTATTAAGGTAATACAATGTAAATTATTTTCATTTTTTCTGAGCTTTAATAATCAACATGTTATTCTGTTTCCAAGCTCACAGAATGGTTTGGCTACTCCTAAATACCTGTAAGTACTTCTCAAGCACCTCTCAAGCAAACATGAAATCTCAGCCAACTGAAGTGGTGGAAAGAATGCCAAATCTGGACTTCCCAGATTATGAACAGAGAGACATAATGAGAATAATGTGTTTTAGTATTTATTAGTGTGTTTTAGCCTTGTAGACTTTGCAGTGGAATAATGCAACAGATCTTAGCAAATGCTCAAATCACTTCTGCTATTGACCTTGTCCTGCTATCACCCATCAGAGGGAAAGTTTCCTTTTGATGTACATATCATAAGCTTGTCTTCAATTTTCAGTAATATGCAGAGAAAATGAAGGAAACAGAGGAGTAATAGCAAATGCAACTGTGTTATTTCCCCCCTTTTGAAATTTCCTGAACAGCACTTTTCTTTCAAATCATCAAGATTTCTGGGCATATTTTTTAGAAAACACCAGAAGATTCACACTCACAGCTTGAGGAACAGGTTTGCTGGCTTTGTGCTGGCCATGCAGGTGTGAGGGCTGGGTTTTTATCCTCACTCAGTGATCCCCAATGTCCCAGTGCTCGGAGCCCTGCGATGGATAAGGCATTTGGCACAGGGAGGGAGGAGATCCTCATCTCCTCACCGTGCATGGATGAGGGACCATTCTGCTGCAGCTATTGGCCTGAAGTGTGCTTTGTCCTGCCTGGCTGACACTGCTCCCTGTGTCAGAGGATTTCAGTCTGACAAAAGGAGGTGAACCTCACCAACTCCACTTACAATTTCTCCTCTCAGGGAGGAATTCAGCTGTTTGTAACTACCAGTGAAAATACTTCTCCTGGCGCTGTCAAACTCCTTCTGAAAGCAAAAGCTGCAATTCTTCTGGCCCAAAGAGTCCCCACACTTTAGGCAAAACCCATGTTTACTATTACCGAGTAGAATTTTAAATTTCAACAAATTATGTTTCAGTCCTTAGGCTCTCATCTCCATGGCAACCAGGGACATTTGGGAAAATCTTGAAACTATGGAGTAGACACACATTTTATATTTTATTAATGCAATATTTTCTAAAGGAAAGTCCAGGTGACTGTGAATTCCTTCTTTTCTCCATACCTAACTTGGCCTTATTTTCTAATATTTTCTTGTTTCCCAGCTCTCCTCCAACCTCAGCCCAGTTCAAACAGAGCCCTCTCACTTTTCCTTCCCTACACATCTTTCTGTTAGTCCAGTCTCAGATTCAGGAAAACCTTAACTTTTCTCCAAGTGACTTACACAATTTGTACTCTTTTTTTAGCTGTCCATCCTTACAATCTCATGCAATATAATCTGGATCTTGAAAGTTCTTCAGGCACTTGAGCTGTCCAGAATGAGAGGAGAAAGGAGTTTCCATCCAAGCCTTCGTTCTTGTGTGTCTCAGCTGCTGCAGTTTGCACCCCTGTGGCCTAAATGCCATATGTCTTCACTTCTATCTGCTCAAATTTTTCTGCCAAAATAACTGTTTTGGCTCATAGATTTCTGGCAGCAACTCCCTCATTTATCTCAGCAAGCTCCTTTCTGAGCATAAGATATTTTATGGGCTTGCCATTTTACAGCTCCTGTCGTCAGCAGTATCAGTGCTGAAGGCTGGATGGTGAAAGGCACTGTCTGAACAGAATGAAGGAGAACAGCAGAACTCCATATTCACTATTCCTGCTCCTGTTTTGCTCAGGAGCAAGATGGAGCTGCAGGTGTTGCTTTTCACCCTTTTCCCTTTTTAGGCCTGTGAACACCTCAAAGGTATAAAGCAGATTATATGCTATTGCCTCAGATTAAAATTCCTTCTCTTTTTCAGAATTACTCTTCCTTCCTTACTTTGAAATATCAATTACCTCTCACAGTATCTAAATTGGAAGCTCTGCAGAGCAGAAATATTTTTCTTTCTATGTTTTTTGTAGAATAATTGTACAGAACATGGTGCAGCAGTAAAGCTTGAACCCTCAGGTGTTCCTACAAGATAAACAGACATCTCTAACCAAGAGAAAAGGGACTTTTGCATCACTTAGGACTTGTGCTAGGGAAATGATGCAGTCGCACTAAAGCAGATCAACAGAGATGGATCCTACAAGATAAAATTCTGGCTCATTTGTCCTGTTGCTCCCTGGTGTTCCAGAGACCCCAGAATAGCTTTTAGTTTCTAACTGATGTAATTCTTTGAGGTGTGTTGTTTTTTTTTTTTCCCTCTGTATATTTGGTTTCCTTACTGGGGACAAGGAGTCATGGCTGGGAATACATATTCTGATTTTTAACCCATTCAGTATACAGCAGGTGAAACAAAGAAAATGAAAAAATCACTTAAAGAAAATTACAGGAACACCGGATGATAAACATTCTAGTTTTTCATAATATATTACATTCAAACTTAGAGTGCAGCTCTGCAATACTGCTTGGGGCTTTCAGTATTAACTGATACTTCATGTGATTGCATTAGTTATCTTTTTTTTCTGTGAAGAAAGTTTAATATATTTTTGTTAGTGCACCATCAGATAGCTAATAAGGTATAAAAAATGTCATTAGCTTAACCTCAGAAAGATATCTTAACTAGTGAACTATAAAATTCTGAGCTCTTTTAAGCATCACCTGGAGAACTGGGAGGCATCTTGTCTCTCCTTAATTCACAAAGCTGAAATTGAATATCCTGCACTACTTGAATAAGCAAATAATGAGTGCTGCTTATGCAGTTAGCTGATAGAGATGGTCACTGCCAGAAAGGGCAAGAAAGAAGAAGCAGATGTGAGAAAAAAAAAGTGAAAAGATATTAATGAGATTTCAAATGCAAAGGGAAAAGTCATCATACATTTCAAGTAAAACTAAGGATTTGGGGCTTTTTTATTTCTCTTTTTAAATCTGAAGTGATCTAAAGATGACTTTATCTAAGGAACTGTGTCATCTCATTGGGTAACTGCAGCCAAGAACTCTGACCTGCTCAGATGAACATGGACCCAAAGAGACTTCCAAGCAAGCCCATGGGATTCCATACAGGGTTTGCAAGAAGTTACATGACAATTTATCTAAGTTTTGGTTATATTCTGTATAGCTTTACAATTAATACTGTTTTTTACATCTCTCTATCTCTACATATAGGTACATCCACGACCACAAAGGTAAAGGCTGCTCATTTGCAATTGTTCTTTGTTAAATATCGGGAAAAAAACCCCAAATGTTAAGAGCAAGCACAGAGTTACAGTGCTTTGAATACAGCTTATTTAAGGCAGAAAAAACTTGGTCCAAAATACACCAAGAATCAAGAGTACACTCTTTGCAGTCCAGCTTAGTTGGACTGTCTAGTATGAACCACCACATGAGAAGTTACAGGGATAGACAGTGGATAAACCATAAATTGCAAGTTAACAAATCTTTGGACACAGCTGACATTAAAATATTAAGTAAGAATGTGTTTTCAAAACTTTGACTGAGATCTAGCTGCCAGAATTTCAAATTTAGTGAAAGATATGGAATAAATTGTGCCAGATGGGGATTAATAGTTGCTTGATTTGGCCCTGTATTTCTGTATCCCCATCTCTATCACTGACAACAATTCTTTCTTCATTATTTAGGCAAAGATAAATAGAGGGGGTGGGGAAAAGTATATAAAATCTTTTTTCACCTTTACTACAGCAAATCTGCATCATATTTAACACCCCTTAGACAGAAATAGGCATGTTTCTTCTACTTCTTAAATACGAGTAAGAATAAGGCCAGCTCTTTTAGCTCCTCTGTTCTTCAATGATCCATTGCTTTCTTGTCTATTTTAACACTATCTCAGGTGAAATCTCTATTTATTCTTCATGCTCCTAACCCGTTTTTTTTGCCATTGCAATTATCTCTCTAAGTATATTATACGTACCAATAAAAAGTTTGGGGAGTGAATTCTTATTAAAAGGTGATACAACAAGAAAAAAAGCCTACTTTAATCTGTGAGCCAGGTCCTCCACAGCTACCTCACAGCAGAGCTGTAGAATTAAATGATAGCACTGCTGGCAGCACAGTTTCACCTTCCCCCTTTCCTTATGCTTTCATCAACAGAACCATCAGCAAGGATATTGTGAGTAGTTTTTATGAAAAATAAAAAACCAAAACACCCAAAAAACCACCCCAAAAAGCCACACAAACCTCCAACCCTACATGATCCATCAGAATAAGATACAAATGAAAAAAACCCAAAAAACAAAACAAAAACAACAACAACAACAAAAAAAAAACGACCAAAAACCCTGTTTCTCTGTACATGGATACACTTAAACAAGTTATTCCTACTTGTGCCTTTGAACATAGTCCCACATTCTGGGCACCCCTTGCTGTCTGGTCACAGGCACAAAGTGATTTATAAAGGAAGGAGGTGTTTGAAACTGTGACTTCACAGCCCTAAGGGTGCATGCCCAGATGTATGCACACAGCCCCAGTCTCCACATCTTTTGGCTTTTCTGCTTCCCACAGGTTTACACCACTTGACCATCACAGCCTGATGAACTGCATTTTAGCTTCTCGAGTCTCAGATGAGTAAGAACCATCTTTTTTAATTCTGGAATCTCAGCTTAGTATTTGAATATCACTGCATTTAGTGCTGATGCTTTTTATCACTCCCAGCTAAGAAAAAGCTCAGCTGAAAAAAAACTTTCTGTTGTAAGAAGGGTTGTTAGGTGACATAATTGAGACACAAAACGAAATGTCTCTACTCTCTGGGGAAGGGACTAGCAGGTCGTTGCATCAACAAAGTGGAAAAAAGAAGAAATAAAAGCCTTCTGTTCATAAATGACTGTGGGACTCCACTCTTCTGTCTTTGGCAAAAGTACCCTGGAGTGAGTTTGCTGTGCTTGATGAGGAGAACTTGGCCATGCCATCTGCTTGGTGTGTTTGCCAGCTCGATGTGTTTGACTCCAGCCAAACACAGACCTGTGCAGGTGAATCCACCCAGCTGCAGTGAGCAGTGCTGGATGAGCAAAGCCATCTGTTGGTGTTTTGCTAAAGCCCTGGATGTCTGCATCTACCCCATGGCTTGTGGTTTTTGCTCCCCACAGGGAAAGCATCACCTCTCTGGCAATGCTCTGCCTCATGCAGCCCAGGAGACCTTTGCTGCAAGAGAGCACTGTCAGGACATGGTCAACTTGGCTTTCACCAGTGATCCCAGGTCATCTTCTGACCATCTGATTTTCAGCCAGCCAGCCCTCTGCCTTTATTTGTGTTTCAGTTTGTTCTTGTCCAAGTGTGGCACTTCACATTTCCTTTTGCTTTAATTTTTCCTCCCACTTCCTTCACAGTAATGCAGTAAACTATTAAATTTATTTTTACCACAAAGACCTGTGCACAGATGATGTGCAGAACATAAGAAACAGTATCACAGCAATGCAGGACAAAAAAAGAAAGACACTTTGGAATAGCTTTGCAAAATGACAGCAAAGATTGTGGTAATGTTACTCAAAAACAGTGACAGAACATTCTTCATTCAGCCTGTAACCTTCTACCATAAAACAATGCATGTGCCAAAGGAATTGCAGGACACAGACTTGCAATATTGCCTTTTACTTTGCCAACTTCATCCTTTTAGTATGCTCTGATTTCTAAAAAACGGGTACGTATAAAATGTTCACTTCACCAACTGAGTGTTCATTCATTTATCCCATGCCTTGGAAGCAGAGCTGACAACAGCAGCTAAAAGTACAATCTGAGAGTCACTTCCTGTGAGAGGACCCTCTCTTCAACTGACTCCAGTTTTGAGACTTTTAGCCCCAAGGCTCAACTTCTTCCTTTAATTTTTTTTATTTCTCTTTCCTATGTCACTTAACATATTTCTGCTTCTTCCAAGAAATAAACTAATTTTGACAAAGGTTTCATCCTGATATGAGAGTATTCAAATTGTTCTCTGAAAGAATATCCTCCTATTCTGCTAAGTTGCAAGCTTCAAGAATCTCAGTTCACACTGAACATAGCAATGTGATAGAATTTGGATAATATCCAGCATTAGATACTGCTCAAAGATATTCCCTGAAATTAATCCTCTTAGATATGATGACTCCTTTGCTACAGAGTCTCAGAAGTGAGAACAGGGACCATGGCAACACAAGAGGGAATGGACTTATTTTCTGGAGTATAACAAAGAAAAACATTTCATCCCAGACATCATCCCCTTAAAATAATCATGTAAGCTTCAAAAGAGTCCTCCTTCCTGTCTTTATATCTGAAGTAAGCAGATAAAATAAAGCTGCAGTCATTAAAGAAGTATTTTTGCCTATTTGCTGTGGTTACTTCACACCTTTGGGCATTTAAGTGTATTCTGGGATAAATCAGAATGAATGCCAGTTGACAACAAGCTCTACAGAGTAAGGTCCATTCCAGGAAATAAAGAATCCCATATTGACTTCAGCTACAAAAGCAGAATCACCAACAACTGGTTTATAAGACAGTTCTCCAGACAGTAAATATAGAAATTCCAAGCACTGCCAGGTCACATGAACAATATGAAACTTATCTACACAGGAATATACAGGGTTTTAGAAACAAGAGTACCAAAAAAGCAAACAAAACAAAACAAAACCAAACCAAACCTAAAAAATAATATCAACAAAGCATTTGCAGATTCTCTTCTGAACACTTAAAAACAATTACCCTTCAGAAAGTTTCAGTCCTAAAGACTCAAATATTTTGGCCCACACTGGGTTCCAGCAAGCTCTGAATTTCTTAATGGATCAAAGCTAGCGAAGAATCCCATTATGGCAGCCAATCCCATTGATAAGCTATAAAGAGACAAAGAACCATAGTAAATGCAGTATTTGTGCCCTTGAAGACAAGTTCACTCATTTCCTTTGTGATTAGAAGGCAATAAGAGAGATAGAATTATAGCTGGATGTTTAAGAGTTCACACTTTTAGTGTCAACTGGCTTAAAAATAAAAGTATTGATCACAAATATTCCACAGGAATCATGCCTAAGTTCTAATGCACATGACTGAAGGAGAGGCCAGTAGCAATTTTAACATAGTTAAAGTACCCATTACCACCACTATCTGTAGGGGAGTTTAAATTACAAGCTTCTACCTCAAAAGTAGAACTGCCCCTCTAAATCACTCCCAGTTCCACACAACACACAGTGACATGGCCAGTATGTCTCAATGCATTTCCTGGAGATGATTTAAAAGAGACTGCAGCATGTATTTCAGGAGGCACAAAACCCAAAGAGAATAGATTTAGAGTGCTCCAAACAGTATTTCCTTCTCAACTCCCACCCTGCATTTCCCTTTAAGTCTGTAATTAAATATTAGGCTGTTGGTGGCTCAGAGCATCAGGAGAAAGGATGGCACATGTCTTATTGTGAACCATTACCTATCAACCAAAGCAACCCCCAAATTCATCAGGTATAAAATGTAATTCATCAGGGAAGGAGCCATATATTCAAAAAGCAGTGTAAAGATTTCCACAGAAACAGGAATAGAGCAATTAAAATCTATCAGAACAATGAATGAGACAATTGAATTTTCTTCTCTATTTTTTGCTGGCTTTTTTTATCTTCAGCTTAGTTTTCCTAAAACACAATGATTCATTCTGGCTGGCACAGATTAGGAAATTGCTCACCGAGAAGAAAGGGTGGTATCCTGTAAAACACACTCACAGAATTTCCAGTAACACTTCTACTACATTTAGTGAAGACATTCCTTTTGTTTTCTTTTTCTTACTTTCTTTTAAATCATTGTCAATCCAAGAAATTCCAGGGCAATATCATTTTGAAATTTGATGAAATCATGTAGGAAGAAGTTTCTTGTCAGAACCCTTTTCAAAGTACTACATTTGTGAAGAACAATACACCATCTCAATTGCATCAAGATATGAAGCCAAAAGCAGTTTTCAGTCTCAGGAAAAAAAAAAAAAAGCACAATAAACTGTGAAATGTAGCAAATAGTTGGAATAGAAGAAATTATGATGGAAAACAATCCATCTTAACTTTAGTTTATATCCTGCAGCTGTCTCCACAAATCCACCTTGGTACCCAATGCATCTGGAAAAAAGGTTTTGCCTGAGAAGAGAGACTGAGCTTTTCTGGTAAGAACCTTTCAAATAATGGACAAGCAAGATAAGCAACAGCTTATCTTCAGTTCAAGCAGCAGAGAAAGCTTTGATCTCTGCTAAAGTCTGAGTTTTGGCTTCTCTATTGTGAGGATGTTGGCACAAGCAAGGATCTTTTCTTATAAGAGACTGTTGAGGCCCTTGAGGGGCATCACGCTGAGTTACCAGTCACTGAGCAAGCAGAACAAGCCTAGGGACTAATTCCTTGTTGGGATCTGGAAATGGGACTTAGGGGGAACCAGAGATCACAGACCATGATGTGGATATCAAAGGAAAGTTGTTACATCTAGGCACTCACTGCAAGGTCACAATGCTTAGCAAAAACTACTGCAGCTCCAAACAGCCTCATGGACAATGGCAGCAAAGGGAATTAGTATTTCCAAGCTCATAGGAATGGTCTAAAATTTCTAGGAAAATCACACATGTCCAGAATTGGCCTCTGAGAAATTTTAAATATGGGAGATAAGGGCAAGAGGAAATATTTTAGTGATTGAAATTCCCCAGAAAGATCAAAATCTAAAAGGTGTACCTATGAATGATTAAAAAGTACAACCATTAAAAATAGTTATATTTTAGTTTACAGCCTTTGCTATAATAAATCTACTTTATCTGCCAAGTTGCAAAGAAGTTATATAGGCTAAAGATCTGAGATTCCAAACAAATCAAGAAGAGCTTCACTTTTGGCTCATCTGTGGCCAGAATTTCACTCACTGGGTTGCAAGGAGGAATGTCCAGAATGCACTGCAATGTAACTAAGTCAGGCAGCCACATCTTCCCAGTCCTCTGCCACTCATTTCCTACGTTATCACTGATATTTCCACTAAAAGTTTTCCTGAATCAAAGTTTCCTCTAACAACATGACCCTTCTTGAGTATGAAACACATCTAAATAAGATGACATATTTACATGGTAGGTAAATCCTTAATGCCAACACCAACAGCTTCAGAGAAGGGAAAATGTCGTTTTATTCTTAAAAGGAGACCAAAATACCAACTGATAAACTGGTCAAACAGGGCTGGATCACAATTTATTTCTGACCTTTTAATGTCTTCAGTTCTCAATGATTTTCTGTCATTTCTGCCTAGCTTGAACCTGAGACCTCTCCCAGAGGTGTTTAGCTTTGTTGTGGCTTCTTAACTTTCAACCTCCATTTCCAAGATTTGAAGATAAGTAACTAATTGTTGCTGAGATACCCTGGGGTGTATCAGCTGTCCAGATGTGCCAGGCTGGAGAAAACCCAACATCTGGAAATTCTGCTGTACTCATTCTGCATGAGACAGAGTTTTATATGATAGCTTGGTTAGAGCCTCCTGCTGTCTCTGTCGTTATCAAAGGCCAGGATGAACCCCTGCCTGGTGTCCTGCCATCAAATCTCTTTCATTTTAAACTCACCACTCTATCTTGAGATGAAGCAGAATAGACTAATTTAAACATTCACTAAATACTCACAAGTACAACCTTCCATATTATTACATTCCTCTGGAAGTCTGACTGGTTGTTATCTGAGAAACACATTTTGTTCCTGTGTGCCCACCTAGTGCACACACAATTTTGTGCTGGTGCTGCATGGAAAATTCCTCCACTGATGTTCATGCTGCCAAGTGTTTTATCTCATATCACTTCGCTTTTTATTTTTCTATATTACATCTGAGCAGCTGACACAGCACAGATGCTGCAGGAAAGTAAAAAAGAACTATTTGAAACAGAATTCTGCATTTTTATGTGCTTTAAAACAGCCATTTATAAGGAAGTATTAAGCACTGCAAAGAAAAATGCCTCTTTGAAAGACAGGCTGAAGCCCATCCTGGTACAGGTGTGCACAAGGATTACATCAAGATAAGAACAAAATGCTTCAACAGTATGCCCAGAGTTTAGAAAAAAAAAAATTTAAAAAAAGGAAAAAAAAAAAAGCCACACATCCATCAAGTCTGTTGTTTATCCAAGCAGTTACTGCCCTTGAGTTACATTTCTGGACCTTATTGAAGAACAAGCCATACATTGTTAACGTTTAGATCAATAAACAATTATTGTTCTTTGTGAGATGCTGAAAGGGGATTTAGAGACTTTACAGGTAAGAGGCAGAATTTACCAGCAGCTGTCAAACAGCTGCAACACCTTTTCTCTCCCTCCCTCTTTGTCTGGCTCTGGCAGAGGCCACTGGGCTGATCCCAGCCAGCTCCTTGCCCCGTGCTGTGAATTCCCATGGGATCAGCAGGAGGCTCAGCTCCTTCCAACGCTAAGTGAGGCTGTGGCAGGGGCTTTGAATGGTTTGGTTTTTTTTTTCCTGCAGCTCCCCAACAGCCACGATTCACCTCAACTATTGCTTCCTCAGTTTGTAATGATTTCAGCTTCCAAATAAAATAAGGAGATCAGCTGACAAGTTTGCTTCCCTGCAAACAGATAAATAATGTTGCATAGTAAAGAGCTTCTTCTCAACTGAAAAGCAGAACAAGCCCTCCACTTTCTTTAGAAGTAATTAATGCTGCCAGCCACGAAGATTTTGTAAGTAATGAATGGCGTGGAATCCCAACCACTGTGTCTGTTTCCCTTTTGCATCCCCACGAGCTCCCATTTCCACACTCACCCACTTCCAATGGTGTTTGTACAAAAGGCTCTCAGAGTGGGACATTTTAGCCTTTGCTAATAATAAGGTTATTGATCAGCTGGGCTTGCTAACCAGCAGAGTGTCATCCTGCTCCTTTCTCATTTTCTCGCTTGCTTAAAGAATCTTCTGAAAACCATCCCCTCCCTCTGCCTTGTTACTGCCTTTACAAGGCTTGGTTTGATCAATGGCATCAGGAATGAAGTTTAGATTCATGAGCGTGGTAGGATCTATAAAACAGATGATAAATTGTTTCTGAGACAGCTTATTAATGATAGTTTGCTAACATCTTCTACTTCTAAACACTCTCTTGTCTGATTTTTAGAACCACAAAAACAACTGAATCCCAGAAAACCTTAATAACAATGTGTCACCAAAACCAGTTATTGTGAACTGAGTCGAGTATGAGACTAATTGATGCTCTCCACATGTCACTGGTGCTGTTAAGGTAGCAGCCACTGCCCTCAGACCAGGTTCTGCTTCCCCTTGTGATACATCTCTTTTGGTTGTAATCAGGTGCTCCAGGGCCAGCTCAAGCAAACAAACCAGTATCTTGTGAAGATGCAGCAAATTTCACTTGAAACTCTGATATCCAAGCGCTATATAAGCATTAAAAGCCCAGTAAATGGTTTGTTGTGTGAATAAAGGAACAGAAGAGCAGGAAGCTCGTGTTTGGCCGCTGCAAATGATTTTTCCAAAAGCCCTGGATAAAAACTTTGGAACCCTCAATAATTTGAACCTCTGAACATGTAGTGACAGCTGCTGCATACTTCAATAAGAATTATTGACCCTGCATCAGTCTACATACATGAATGTGCTGTCTCTTACACCCCATCTTGTGAGATTAAACTCATTTCTCATGTGTTGTATATGTGCAGGGAACCTTGGGCTCTTTTTTCCTCAGTTTGTTTCATGGGCAGTGAACTGTGGAGTTACCAGATCTGTCATATCAATACTCAATACTTATATCGATACTTTCACAGAAATGTACATGAAGCAGTAAGGAGCTGCACACTCTTTGCTACACAAACAATAAACTTGTGGTAGGAATTATCTCAATAAATAAATACGGAGCAGAATATGAACAGAATTTCCCCCATATATGTTTTTAAAATATCACAGTTTAGCATCAACCTCCCCATCTTTCTGTCACTGTCCTACAATAATCAGTTAGATTGACAAGATTAAAATAAATTTTAAAAAAATGGAATAAATTCTAATTTGGGGCTTCAGAACCATTCCTTGGATCATTTTTGAGGTTGAGAAAAAAACAGTAAGAACTCAAATGATGCAATTTTTCTAACCATCATGAGTGTTCCTCATGCAGTCACTGGAACTGATGAGTGAGGTCAAAAAAACCAAACCAAACCAAAAAAATCCCCAAAAGTATTATTGGATTTGATAAGAGATCTCAGATGTTACTAACACCACACCTCAGTTCTGTCTGAGAAGGCTACATCTGTTATCACAAAACTGTAGATTTGAAATAATACTGATGATGCACAGACTGGGAAGAGACCCAACCCTACTCCTTTGCTAAACCACACATGCACCAGCCTTCTGTAGGGATGCAGAAAATCCTTGCACTTTGTCATCTTATCTTCCCTACCAAAATTTTTCCTTCCTAGCTGATCTGCAAGAGTGCACCACAACATTGGGGACCAAAGAGCAGTTTTCATTCCTCTTCAATTCTCCCTGAGACATCAGCTTCCCAATCCACTTCCATATCAGAGAAGAGCCAGAGGTGCTTTGGAAATCTTGTGGTGGATTCAAAGAAAGGAGCAAGGATAGACTAAGGTATATTACCTGAGAAATTTTGGAAAGACTGATAATCTCAGTAGTGGAGTTACCCCACACAATTACTCAAAACTCAGGATAACATTATGAAATGAAGCAAGGTAAAAAAGTTTTTAAAAAATAAGAGAGAACACAGAGAAGACCTACATAGTATTCTCTGAGGCAGTTTCCTTTTACTTCATAATTTACCTATGAATTTTAATTGTTTTTAAAATACTTTCTACATTTCTGCAAAAATGCAGAAAATCCTTGCACTTTGTCATCTTATCTTCCCTACCAAAATTTTTCCTTCCTAGCTGATCTGCAATAATCACTTCAGAATATCCTGATGAGTGATAACCTCTCACCCAGACATTCACTCATTTGATATGTCACTATTGAGTTCTAAGACACTTTTTGAAGGATGAGAAAAAACACAAATGGGAAAAATGATCACTGAGAAGCACATTAAGCTCTTTAGGTTATGACAGAGGATTTGAGTCTCAACAGCCACAGGGAAATTGTTTCCAAACAAGTCTGAGACTTGCAACATCTCCTGGATACATCAGAAAACAACTGAACTGAAAGACAGCATTTAGTTTTGAGCAGATTAAAGGGCTCTTTTTCAGATTTTGGTGTGTGTAATTCACATATGCTGTGTATGTACCTCAGTGCAGATTTGGAAGTGCATTTCTGCTTCTAGCAGACAACCCTTTAAAACTTTTAACAGCCATGTTTGCTGCTGTGACTGCTGTCAAGTATTTGGTTTTCCATCAGCTAAGCAGAGCACCAAGTCAAGTTTCCTTGCTTCAGGAGGCTCTGTATCATTTATACCCCATTTAATGTCTTTTCTACTTGTCAATATGATAAGTGGGACAAGAGTGAATGCATGAGAGTGTGTGCCTGGCATTTTTTGCAATGGATAATTCAGAGTACCTTAAACATTTTAGGTGTATCAAGTATAGCTTGACATGCTGCAACATAGTTTTCTTAACAAAAAGAGAAGTCAACAACTCAAATACGCTTCAAAATGTCTATGACTTTTAAATGGTAAACTGGGTATTTTTGTATGAATGACATCTGGAAGCATATTCTTCAATCCTTTCCTTCTCTTTTTTCCATTTTAAGCCAGTTTAGGAAACTGTGAGTGGTTTATTCTACTTTATTCACTGCAGGCAGAACTGAGGCATACCACTTCCTCCTGCTTAAACAGAATTCCTATGGTACCAACTTCATATTTCCATCTTCAGAAAGAACAACTATTTCAAAATATAGATTCTGAACTGATGATTATTTTTTTTTGTTGTTATCCTGTCTCATTTCACATGATAACTGTAGAATAAATAATCACCAAATAGTTTTTGCACGTTGCTTTAGCACAGAACATTTACTACAATTTTTAATTGCCTTCTTTCCTAACTTCGGGCTGACACCCTTTCCAGCTGCCACCTGCCTGTGATGTGTCACCAGCAGGGGACACCGGAGGGAGAGCAGAATGCCCTGCTGAAATCCCTGCCATCAGCTTTAACAAGGGTGTAACATGAGGTCGTCTCAGATTGCTGTCACAGCTGCCCTGTCCCTGCTCACAGGCACGGGTAAGGGCGTGAACTGTCCTGATAAAAACCCTGCTGTTTCCAATGAGAATGTAAGCTTCCACTAACTCACCCAAGACATTCTTTTAGCTGAGGTCTTTGGTTTGCTGCTTGTCTTTTTCATTCTCCGATCTCCGACTTCTTCCCTCACAGCGAGACTCGTAACAAAAACCTGACACCATTACAGCTGCTAAGAGGTTTGTGACATTTCCTTGTCTCGACTGGAACTCAGTTAGGGAAGCTTCAAGGTCGTTTTCCTGATAATCCTCATCTCCCCCTACTTATCATTAACAGGGGTGATAATTGGTTGTGACAGCCAGGTGCCTGTGATAACCCCTTGCAAGATAAAATGCCCACTATATAGTTTTTGATGGCATGACATCACAAAGATATGCCTCCTATATGAAATGTGCATTATTAAATTTACGTAATGCTTACTACTACATCTACTCTCTATTTAGGTCAATGTCACAAATTTAAACAACATCAGTTAGGGGTGGATTCCCAAAGGAATTGCTTATCAATTATGTTCATAGAAAGCAAGGGTTGTTCTTCTGTATTGCTGTTTCACATGTTGAAGAGAAAAATATGTTTAATATGTTTAAAATATGTTTAAAATGCTTAAAATATGTTTAAGCTGCTATTTATAATGCCTATAGTTTATGACAGGTCCATTTTTCTGACTTGGGAAACTCTGCCTTTCTGTTGGTGGATGTTTCCATTGTAGGTGAACAGCTGTGCATTCATCAGTAGGACCATCACAACCCTTATTTCATGCAGCAGTGGAGACACACTTCCCTGACCTTAAACTTAAAGAAATGGTGCATTTTTCCATGTGCACTGAGATTAGGCAAGAAGATAAGCGAAAAGCATCAAAATGTCAATCAATGCAGTGGAATGAGATTGACTTCCCAAGGTTTAGGACTGTTCCTCAAATTGATACAAGTCTTTTCAAAGGAATAAGAACAGCTGCTGGAAAAAGTATTTTCCTCTTTAAGGGCACAGATAGGCATTCAGTCAGATGCTTTGACATTTTCTTAAAAATCAGTGGTAGCCTCCCAGACCAGGTTTCTTTACAGTTACACACTGGCGGAAGTCTTCTGAATGGTAGAAATCTAAATCAAATGACAATATGTTGACTAATCAAGTGACTATTATGACTAATACAAATGTAACGACAGCCTATGGCAAAAGAGAAATACATAAAATAATTTTCTACAGGTGAATAAAAAGTTCACTTTTCCCCCAGCCTTTTGGAAAGTGCATTTGAGTTATTCACCTGGAATTTCTTTAAAGGAAATTGCAAGAACGAGGGATGTGATTGACCTTGACTTAGGGCAGGCATCTAAAATAAATCAGACTAATCACAGTCTGCTTCTCTCTAGCATCCAAATAGGCAATCAAGGCAACCAGCTAACAGAATTAACTGATATATTTCAAGCACTTCAAGAGAAAGTCATTTCACTCAGTCTTGGGAGTACAGCCTTTTCAACTCAGTAGTTGTATCAGTCACAGTTTGGGCAGACATTTGAACACATTTCACAACTTCTTGTGCCTGTAAGCAGGCATAAGAAGCCTCAAGCCTCTCCCAGACAATATTACTGTACTGCAAAAAAAAAAAATTAAAATATTAAGATTAATATCTGACTGTTTTGAGTCCTTCTTATGAGAACACAGGCAAAGTGTGCTGACTGAGTCTGCTGCAAAACACAGAATTTTTCGTTGTCATTGAAAAATTAATGGTTATTCCTAATTTATCATTGCTTTCAATATCTGCAGACAATCACTTGGTGAAACAGTCAGCAGCCATACAATGGCTCAAAATGTCTAAAGGCTGGTGTATTCTCCCTGAATACACCAGAACCATAAAATGCTTAGGGTTAGAAGGGACTTTAACATCTTCTACTTCCAACCCCTTACCTTCCACCAAGCCAGCAGAGTGCTTGAAACTTGCTCTAAAGCTTAAAAGTGAGTCTCAGAAGACAAACAGGACATTTTGGCAGATGGGGCTCTGAAAATCTTGCAGCAGGATATGTGGTCACATTATGGATGCTGTGCCACATTTATTCCCTTTTTTTTCCATACCCCATGAATGAATTCTGAATTCTCTGTGTTATCTACACTAGCTGCTCTTTCCTTCTGCATGGTTGTCTGGATCCCACTTTTACAAAATGAAGTGGATATTTAACCTCAGTTTTGCTTCATTGCAAATTTTTGGTTTCATTACAGCAACATGTTGGTGGGTTTATTCATTTATTTATCCAAAAATCAGCTCCCTGGGAAGCTCTTTCTGCTGCTGCTGAACTGCAGTTCATCTCCCCAGTACCACAAACCTACAAAGCCACGCACTAAAATCTCTCTTCCACTCTCTACATGAGAAATAATGGAGATTAAAAGTATAATTGCTCTGAACATTTAATGGCCTAAGGCTTGAAAAACTGCCCCCCAATTCCACAAAAAAAAAAACCAGGTGGAAACCAATGGCTGTCAGGCTCTGCTGGCTGAGCCAATGTCACCTGAGATGAGAAGTTTCCTTAGGCCCTGAGACAAGAAATCCTGGATGAAGGAAGGGCTATTTTCCCCTCGAAGTACAAAGAACATTTGTATGACCTTGAACGGACTCAGATAAATGCAGACCAACGTGTGCAAATTAAAAAACCTGAGTCCCAATCAAAACATAACACCTCACTGCCCATGCCTCTTCCTCTGAGGAGACAATGAGATAACAGACAGCATCTGACAGATCCTTAGGCACGTCGTGTGGTGTGTGAAGTCCAGCAATAGAAAAGTACAGAAACAGGGGTGGTGTAAAAAGAGCAAGGCAGAAATTTCCAGCTGTTTCTCTAAAATGGACATCCAGGGGGAAAGAGCGAGGAGAGGGAAAGAAATTGCTTGCAGTGAAAAGTTTCTTGAAAATTACAGATTTTCTAAAAAAAAAAAGAATAATAATGCCTTTTTGACCTGCAGTTAACAACCAACAAATGATTCTATAATTTGAAAATGTTATGCTTTTCTTTAGCAGACATTCTAACATGAAAGACACTGTAAAAGGAACAGAAAAACCTACAAAATCAAAACAACCTCCATGGTTCATTTCCAAAATTATTTGCCCTTAAATGAACTTCAGCACTAAAAGGTGTTAAAGCTTTTACAAGTCTCTCTCTCTTGCATTTATGCTTCTGCAAACTGGAGAAGTAAATTTGAGGTCAGATTTTTTTTTTTCTCCACAACAGGATTTTCCCCCAAATTACAGTTTGTTAATTGCAATCAGCTCTGTGAGATGGACACAAGACCAAGGGTAAATCAATCTTTGCTAAGAACTCATTGTACACTTCTCTCTCAATCCTGGACAATTACAGACACTGATATTTAAAATAGATACAATATTAAGTACAAAGAAAAAAAAAAAGCCAGTTCTATTCCAAGTAATGTACAAACATGGAAGCAGAAAATTACTACCAAGGTTCTACATACACTAAAATTTGGCAAAGTATCCAACAGGGCTTCAGGTTTTTTATTTTTTTGCTGGAATTCCTACCTCGGGAATAGAATTATTTCCCTGTCAGTAAAAATAATTAATGTTGAAGCCTTCCAACAAAGCTCACTTTTAACCTACATTTGAATTTTTTTAACTGAAATTTGGATTCTGGTCTATCTTTTTCTCAGGAAATATCCCAATTTACTATGGGGCACAAATATACACCCCAAATTTCACTTCCCAGACTATCCTCCCCAGCTCAGCCCCAGTGTGGAGCAATCAAGTCTCCTGATTAAAGTCATGTCAAAGATTAGTCACTTCTGATACTTCAAAAGAAGCCCAAAACTGCCCAACTTCTTGCTTTTTTAGGGCTTAAGCATTCCAGATTCATAATCTTTTCTGGACTTGGCAGACTTCCTAGAAAATAAATGGCATTGCCTCATGTAAGGCTGAGCTGACCAAGGCAGCAGGAAGGGATTTTTGGCCAGATAGGATTTTTTGCAAGGGAGGATCCATTAATGTCCATCCTTCCCTTGCCTTGGCTGCTCTCTCCAGCACAGGGAACAGGATTCTGTCCCAAAGTTCAGGAGGTTCAACTCAATGCACATTTTAGGGGAAGGCAGGCAGAGACAGGAGATTGCAAAGCAAGAAAAATTTGCTTCTCCCTCACCTTCTTCATGGCCAACAGGAAGAAATGATTTCTGGCAAGAAGAAAGGTCTGCTCTTCCTGGGGTCTTTCCAACACATGGAGTGTTGGCAATGCAAAGGAGAATAGTAAAATGCACTGTTTGGAAAGAGGCTCCTTTTCCAGGTAAAATAATCTCATTTTTTACTGCTAATTGCCTGAGTCACGGTGAACAGTGTGAAATTGCCCATCAATACCCACTTTTCCTCCCTCACGGTTTATTTTACTGCTACTGCACTGCAGTTTTATTGACATAATTCTTTTAATACTGGGCCCATCATTGTCACAACATTTTAAGCCTTTGCTAAACAAACACACTGAAGACCTGTTGATTCCAAATACAATCCAGCCATTAATTTAGGCTGAAAACTCAAAAAGACAAAACCCAATAAAATAATCATATATATTTGAGGCAGGACCCATATTTCTGCTTTGCTGTACCAATAACAGCAATGAAGTTCTTAACTAGACTAAGTGGATCCAAATTCTGCAGCCTTTGGAATACATGATTGCATTTTTGAGTTTTGAAGGGAAAAACATTCCTGTTACAAAGTGTCAGCCATGAAATACATGAAGAAAAGTGACATGGCCAAAGGGACATGGCTGCCAGGAATTACAACACAGAACCAGCCCTGTTTGACTTAACTGCTTTTAGTTAGAAATAAGGTGCAGTGAAGTGTCCATGAATTCATAACTTGTAAAGTTAAAAATAAAATAAAAAAAAAAAATAAAAAAGCAAGTCCCTCTTTAGGGGAGCAGTCTGAATCTTTTCCAGGGGTGCATTTCATATTCAGTACAATGCTATGAAACAGCTGAGCCTAGCAACCTACAGACAGCAGAAATTACTCTCCTCTATATTCAGTTAAAAAAAAAAAAAGACTGTCTGTATAAATGCTGCTCCTCATTATCATGAGGATGATAGCTATTTTAAAAACAAACTGAAAAATCCCCGTGTGGGCACCTGGCATGCTTATTTAAAATATTCAGAATGTAAGGTATTAAAGAAATCACAGTGAGCACCACTAAAATTAAAACAGGAATATTAAATTCCAGAAGCTAAATGGCTTTGTAAAGTATTTCTTTGACGCTTCAGTTTTGGCAAAGAAAATATGAATGCCCCTGAAGCACCTTAATTTATGGCAACTCATTCATGGAATTAAACAAAGAATCCCTGGCAATACCACCCCCATTTGCAGTGATGCAGTACACAATGAAAGCATAAATTGCTTTAGGAAGTCTGTAATTTCCCTCAGATGACGAGTATGTATCAGATTTTCTTGACCAAGCAGCGTGTCAGAAAGCTCAACAGCAGCAAAGAAAATGAAAGAAATCTGTCATGGTGGCTGTAAGTCAGGCAAGAGTAAAGCCAGATGGATGTGAGCACGTCTCTTTGCAATGACCCTTCTTCAGACCCTCCTGCCACCATGGCTGGTGGAACTGTATTCTGTCCCAAGATAAATGATTGTCATTGATAAGATAAATAGACAATCAGCTGCCTGATTGAAATTCCCTCCACTTTTTTTTTTTTATTCTTTTTCTTGTTTGGTAGCACTGTTTAATCACTGATTGATGGACTGATTTGAAAGCAGGGTCAGTTGTTGTCTTTGCTTGGGGGTTATCTCCCTGACAATTTGGGCTCAACCATATCTGGAAGCATCTGAGATCCTCTGACCTGTATTAAGATTTGAGAGTCTTGCATTCCTGATTCTCATCGTAATGAGGTAGCTAGATACAAACAATGCTCATTTTCTGTACAGATAGATACACTCCACCCTCATTATAAAACTATTTTCAAAAGCCAAGCATATTGAATGCTGTAACAGCAATGCCAGCTCTCATGGTTTAGTCATGAGGCACACAAGTTTTTTGTTTAAATTTGATGTTCTCATGATCTCAATATTTTTCATGCAAATCTTGTTATTTCTGCATCCTTTCACACTCCAGCTTAAATTGCTTGTCAATTGTATTGCTCTCCTTGAGTGCAGTGCTTCCGAGATGCAGTGGCATGATTTTATACATCTATTTATAACTATTACTTTAGCTTTTTAACTCTTAAAAAAGATGTAATACATCATCCAGAATCTCTTAACTGAGCCAGATGAGTTGGAAGCAATATTTTGGCTTTGTTTTGGGGAACACTAATGCAGAAAGATTTTAATTACCAGTGTTGAAATTAGCCCAACTGTGGGGCTCAGAAGAACTGGTAAAAGCAAACAGAACAGGAAGGCAACACACAGGAAGTTAATAACAGCGTTGTGCTTCAAATAGATCTCACTAGAAAGAGAGGAAAATGCATTTTTTCTTTGCTACACCTCAAAGCAGAAGGGTCTCTGGTGCTTAAATTAGCAGCAACTCCTCTTGCTCCTGCTTTTGGAAATTCTGTCTCCCTGCCCACCCCTCCTGCTGTGTTGGTTCCTTTACTCTGGACCATCTGTCTTTCATGTCTGTGAGACTGAGACAACAGCCCACTCGTCTAAGTCATGGAAATATTTTTCCCTCCATAAGCAAGGGGTCATTAAAGAACTCTAAGAATCTGCCAGATAACTAGAGCTGGCCAGACTGGCTCCAAGGACTCGTTCTCCCAGGGAAGACTGGCAGTCAGCTCAACTCCAGATTAACAAAAAATCTCGCTGAAAGAGAAACAGAGGTTTCATAAATCCACACTCGTACACACAGAGCCCCCAACAACAAATCATCCTCTCCCACAGAGCAAACTACTTTTTTTTATTAGAAGTGCTCTAAATGAATTAAATCATTGATGAAAAAGGGGACAGAGCAAAACTAAAAAGCAGTAAAATTGCTGAGTGTCAACAAGAGGTGAAATATGACTTGTTTACGTATGGGCCAGAACAATTATTCCACAGACTCCTTTTAGGCTTGTCCAAGCACATTCTTTGTACAGGTAGAGAGAAAGATGAATACAATATTAAATCAAAGCATGTATCATACTCCTGTGTAGGGGCAGGTTGGATAAGCCTAGCAAAAGTTAGAGTACAGCAGGGAAAATCTTGGTCTTTCACTGCAGTTTTGGAAATAATGAAGGTTAGAAATTATAAATCTAGAGCAGAGATCTGCTCAATTTGTTCCTGAGAGAAAGGCAAAGGCACAAAGTCTGAACACATTAACTTGTTTTAAATGACTTCCATCAAAATGATTGGTTTGGAATAAAGACACAAATAGTCCCTCCTCCTGGGCTTCGCATATGGGCATGCAAAAAATGATTTTTACTGTGGCACACAGCTTGGGATAGGGCTTTTTCCCCATGAGAAAGGGAGATTTAGAAGGAAAGAGCAGAGGGTAATCAAAAAACAGGAGAAAGCCTTTTAAGCGTCAGGATAGTGGAGCTATGAAGGGGTAAGAGGGGTGTCTCTCCTTTCCTCAGGCCACGCTGTCTTTGTCAATGCCAGCAGTGCTAGAAGCCCAAGGTGCTGCTCTCCTGGCCTGTGACACCTTTGCTGAGGCAGAGGAAAGGCCCTCACAGGATGTGTGGCTCTCCTCTGGCTCTGCTGGGGGAGAAAGGGAGATGAAAAGCCAGCTGCCTTCATCATGCAGGAAAGGAGCAGGACAAAAGCAGAGCAGTGGAGCGTGATGAAGAAGGGGTGCCTGCTCAGTGAGCTGGGACAAAGGCTGGTAGAAATCTGTCAGAAATATCATAAGGAAAAGTGCAGAGTTATTACCATCTCTATAGCCCTCAGGATCCTCTGGTGGCAGAACATTTTCAATGATTGTTTCTGTTTGGTGGAATCAATTATCTCCTGATAGATTCTCCTTCCAAGCTTAAGATTGCGTTTAAGAAACTCATCTGCTTTCTGAATTCTAATTGGGTATCTTTGGAACTGTAGATTTTTGGGGTGAATATTCTGCTCATGAATCTCTTTATGTTTCAAAGTGGTTGCCAAGCCCATTCATGTGTCTGCATGGTGAAAACTGTTCTACACGCAGTACCCAATTTAACTTGGGTATCTGGTTTATTAAACATGGTTTGATATGCTATCAAAGTGAGAAACAAAAAGGCAAAGCTGAGAAAAATGAAGATCATTAATGTTTATGTTTTTTAAAGTCACACTTGTACCTTGGAAGCTTGATTTGTCATTTCAATAGACATTCAGACATGCTAGAAATAGTATTATTATTAATTTTTTTCAGACAACAAAGTGAAAATGGAGGGAAAGACTGGGCAATAAAGAATAAAATTGCCCTGTTTATTTTTTCATTGTTGAATCAAGCAGTCCTATATGTAGCTGATATGTGCATAATACAATTCCTTCTAAAGGATCCTTAAATGCTTCATAAAATAAGTACAAATCCCAAATGACATCCTCATGCCTCCCTTACTCAAACAAATCACTTTGAAAGTTAGTGGGCATTTGTCTGGCTAATTAGAGAGAAAAACCAGCAGATCAGAACCTTATTCCGGATGAGGACAGCAGGCTTGGCCTGTTTGTGCAAATGTGGCTCTCAGGGGATGCTGTCACACTGCAGTGAGGTGTGCCTGGGAGGCAGCTTGGAGCCCAGGTGCAGCTGCAGTTGTGGGCAAAGCCCTCCCACCACCCTCAAACAAAACAGAAGTTGATTGCCTTTCTCAGCTCCCTGTCTGGCTCCTCTCTTCCATGTCTCTGCTGACTCCCAGAGAATAGCAGGAGGCACAGCTGTGTGAGCTGCCTTGGAGCTGGAGTGGATTTAAGCTGAGGCATTCAGAGAAGTCTATTGGAATCATCTGCAAGGAATGTATTATGGGGAATACTCAATCCTTAATTAATGCTGGAGGTGCATTCATTTTACAGCTGCCACATTTGTGCAAGCATTGAGGTACTTTCAAGTAAGAACAGCATGGAAGTGAAAAATGAACGTGAAGATGGAAAGCAGGTTTGGGGTTTACAATAGGTGGCTGAGGACATTGTGTGGCTTAATTTTTCCATTTCTGTGGATGCAATTGTCCCCTGGGACACCTGAGCTCATATTTTTCTGTGATGTACTACCAGTAAGCCTTTAAAGAGTTTCAGAAAGATCAGTCCTAGTTGCAATCATTGCTCCTCTCTGTAATTACAGGCATTGGCACCAATTCTGCTTCCAGGTCTTCCTCCCACTGGCATTTCCATGAAAATGTCCCCAGAAAACCCCCTCCATCTTGGAGGACTGCAGCCAGCCCCTCCAGGGAGCCTCTGCCCTCATGCAGGTGGAACTGATGTGGGCAAACCCTTTCCTGTATGGGTTAACTCCTCCATTATTGTGTGAAGAGCCTCTGCCTCACTATCACCACACTCCACCATCACTGCTCTCACACACAGACAGGTTGGAATGAAATACAAGGTGCAGTTAGATTTAAAATAAAAAATTTTGGTTGTTTAAAGTTAAACAAAAACTACAGACACAGTATTTAGAAATCATCTTGTTTGACAAACTTTCCTCTTGTTTTTGTAATAATATTTTCTCCATGCAAACATTAAGATGTGAAGAGTAGGTTTTTTGCAAAAAGCAAATACAAAAGGCAAGAAACCACAGCTAAGCAAATTATTTTACAGAAGTTCCCTCTGGAATGGCATGCTGGTTTTCTCTCTCATAGAAGCCCTTCTACAGTCCATACTTCAGGATGTTATAACCTAACCCAAGAATTGCAACACTTCATTAAGGGATAGAGTGGTTAATTTGGGTTTTTAAGTCTGGGATTTCCATTGGAGGATGTTTCCAATTTTTTCAATTTCCATAAGTGATGAACTCTTCATAAAACTTCTAAGTGAAGCACACTTAGCAAAGCTCCTGTAAACTTTTTTAACTTCAAAAAACCCACAATGATATCACAGGGAAAAAAAGAAAAATTTGAGGTTTTTAAGGAAGAAAATACTCCTTATTTGGAAACCTAATCTGCTCTTATTTACCAATCCATAGCTGATTATGTGCTATGCACATTGCACATTACTTCATCTCAAAACAACAAACAGCACTGATGACACATTTGTTAGCAAACAACTGATGAAGGAAAAATAATAATTCTCTTCAAGCAACAACGCACTGTAAATATTTCATATAAATTAATGTCCAAAACCCCCCAAAAATCAATATTCCAAGCCTATCAGAAGGTCAGAAAATATTTTTTGCCATTTGAGTGAAACCTTGTCCCTGCTGCTTTAGGTACCCAAGCCCAAGGACATGCCCTGAGCACTCACTGCCTCCTCTGCAGTGCTCAGGACAAAATTGCACCTAAAGGAAATGGCAGAGCAGCTGTTTGCCCATTATGAGGTACTCTGGCACATCTCAAGATGAGATAAAAATCTTCCAGTTCCACCTGAATAAGGGTTTTATTATTTCCCAGGCTTTTCCTCTTTTATATAATGAGAATAAAAGCTTCTGAGATGCACTGATTTTACCTGAGATGACATAATGCAGAAAAAAGGGTTCCTCTTTCTTCAACAAAGAACCCAAAGATTTCACAAAAAACCAAAAAACAAATCCCAAAAAAACCACAAAAAACCAAAAACCAANCAGAAGCCACAAGATATATGTCTGCATTCTAAGGGATGGGTTAACCCCCCCCCCCCCCCCAAAAAAAAAAAACAAACCCAAGTTTGAGACCACAACAGACTTCAGGCTTGAAAAATACAAGTATATATCTAGTGTGATGTGGAACCTCTAAGGCTGCTCATTATTGGCATTTAAAGCTACTTTCAAGCAACACCTGGACATGAGTAAGCACCATTATCAATATTAGCAGTGGTGGGCAGTTTTACAGAAAATAAACCCACAACATTTTAAGGCCACAAACTGCATTGCCATCAAACCAGTAGCAACATTCTAAGTACCCCAAGATATTTATTAATAATTCTATATAATTTTATAATTATATAGAATATATACATGCTAATTCTATTCTATATATTTCTACTATAGGTATCAAGTGCTCATTCATTCTGATTCCAGATACAGTTTTAGTTCTTTAATTATCAAATATTATTAGCAGCTTTATCATTCATTATTCTAAATAAGCTTTTCTACATGTTCTTCTTTGTCTTGCAGGATTTTAAAAAATGCTTATACCAACACTTTGTAAAAGCCACAATTTCCCTGTACCAATAATGTGAGTCCCAAGATGCAGTCATTTGTCTCATGCATTAAATCTGAGGATGAAACACTTTGTTTGCTTTCCCATTTGGATTACTGTTTGAAAAGCCTGAGTGTTCTGCAGTGTTACTGAGACTGTGAAGTCACTGCCAAAACTCAAAGAAGCTGTAAGGTTTTCTATTTTCCATGTAGCCAAAAATACCTGATAAGCCATTTATTCCTATATAGCTGTCATTATGCCCAGGAAGAACTTGCACTGATCTAATTAATATCACTGCTTCCAGACAGTGATGCTTAAACAGAGATTAAAATTCCTTAAAGATGAGTATGAATGCTATTTCACAGATGGGGGAATAAATGATTTGATTAATTGGTTTGCAGAAGACTTTGCAAAGAGAAGGAAAGATCAAATTTATCTGATTCAGATCCCATTTATTTTTACATTACTATCATATTTTTGCCTGTAAATATATCTATGCATACATATTACACACATACACATGTACCTCTAAGGATCATTGAAGCTAAAAAATGTGTTCCAGAAAAATACTGTTCTTAAAGCAACTAATATTCACATATAGATCTTGTGCCTCAAACTGTGGGATTAACAAGTGTTATTCTGGAATCTAAATATCACAGAATGGCTTGGATTGGACAGAGACTTTAAAGCTCATCTAGTTCCAACCTCTCTGCCATGTACAGGGACACCTCTAACTAGGCCAGGTTGTTAAAAAGCCCCATCCATGCAGGTAACCATGACTTATCTCATGAGGAAAAAAATAAGCTCATGGCAAAAAAGAAATGCAGCCCTGTGAGCAAGTAACACACTCCCAACACCCCCCATCCCACCAGCCTCAGATTCCTGTCATGCACCATACACCTGGACTGTATTTTCAAATACAGGCACACAGAGGCGCAAGCAGGGAGAAAAGAGGGATAAGGTACAGCACAAAGTTGCCTTTTCCAAGTTAGAAAATTGAAGGGCAGCTTCAGGACGGAGATAAATTCCTCCAGAAGGAAGGAGGATAGTGCATGTGGCTTTGTACAAATAAACACATATTTCTGCAAGTATACAGAATGAAAGACGAGCCAGTTTATTCATATCTGCATAGCCAGTTTGGTATCAGGAATCACCTATTAATTATTTTTGTGCTTTATCTGATTGTAGAAGAGCAGCAGTTTTCTGTGTAACCCACATTGCAAAAAACAAAAACAAAACCTTTCAGAAAACAGAACAAATCTGCAACATATTTAAGAGATAAAGAAGCTTTCGTAATCCAACCAGAAGATGGGGACAAGTATGATTTGTGCAATCTGGGGAAGGGGCTGGGGCACACTTCTGATGATGAGCAGCTGAGCTTGTTCAGCCTGGAGAAAAGGATGCTCAGGGGGGACCTTACAGTTGTCTAAACTCTCTGACAGGAGGTTGCAGTGAGGCAGGATCAGTCTCTTCTCACAGGTAACAGCTGACAGGACAAGAGGAAATGGCCTCAAATTGTAGCAAGGGAAGATGAGATTGGAGAGTAGAATAAAATGTTTCACCAAAAGGGCGGTCAAACTTCGGAACAGGCTGCCCAGTGTTTGAAAGATGTGAAGATGTGTTTCCTGGGGGCATCGTTTAATGGTGGGCTTGGCACTGTTAGGCTGATGATTTTAGAGGCCTTTTCCAACCCTTAATGATCCCATGATTCTCTCCAAAACTGTCCATAATCTCTTTCATAGACAGAGTGCAAACAAAAAACAGCAGACAAAAAGCTAACCTCTTACCAGTCCAAACATCTTTGCATCTAGAATGAAGTCCAACATAGAAGAAATACAGATTAAAAAAACCCCAAACAAACCAAACCCCCAGACAACAACAACAACAACAAAATGCTGAGCAGCTCCAGAGGAAAGATTTAATTTCCCATCTGGGTGAGTGCTGAGCTGAAGCATCTTTTCTCTCACATAACTGTTTGTTTGCCCATAGCTTCCAAACACCCCTTCATTAATTAGTCAATTTGTTGGCTTGGGTCAGGTTCAGACATAAATCTGTGTCCTATACCCATGTTGCTAATGCGATTAAAGGAGAATAATGAATGCTGCACTTCCAGATGAGTATAATACATACAAAACCCCACAAAAACACCTGGATGTGTGTGCACTTGATGAGAAAATAATGCTCTGAGACACAATAATCTTTCCTGTTAGTAACTTATTCCACAAGCCTATTGAATTTTGAGTTGTCCCTATATTTCAGTGTCTTCTCATACAGAGAATGCCACACTTGTATTCCAGATGGACATCCAAATAATCTGATATATTTAAGCCATAACTTTGAGTTTCTTAAACAAGCTGTTTCTCACTACTATTTTTTTACAGCATTACTTGAGCCTTGCAATAGACTCCAGGACATATTTTCTAAATCCAGAATTCAAGTTGATCTTACAGAATGTTCTTGCAAAACTTAGCACACACACAAAAAAATATATACTACCTCTTTTTTTGGTCAATGTGAACATGTAATTTGTTTGCATAGAAAATGGTTAGTCCACAATTTGTAGGGTAACTTTCAGATATCACATCAAAAAGTTACTAGTTTGCTTAATTGCAGCCTATCCTTCAGTTAATGAATCCTAATCTCTGTTATTCCTGTTAATTAAAAGGAGTCAATATATTCTTGAAGACACCTCTGAAGCAAAAGCTGGCATAACTCAATGTACTGAAAACACTTGCCATATTACCTTGCAGCCATTACATTTCGGCCCTTTGTGCCTATCACAAAGTTTTCTGATTTAGGGCTCCAGCTGGAAGACACTGGTGTCTAATTGAAACATCCCCTTCCCACATGATGCAGCCACCCAGGCCCTGCCAGCACCAACTAGGAAGCCCTCAGAACAATGCTGCTGAAGTGTCACAGCACTCATGAAATGCACACTGAAGGGAGAGGTGGGGCTGGATCCTTCTGTCTGGTTTTCCCAAAATGCTTTGATGCAGTGGAGTGGTGAACTAAAGGAACCATTACTTTTAAATGCAAGTGTCTGGCCCTTAAAAAGAGAAGGCAGAGAAATGGATGTGGATGGCAAATCTACCTCCTGCTAAGAAAAATAGATCCTTGAGATTCATCCACAACATGCAGTCTGAGGTTCTGGTCTCCATGTTCCCATTTCAGCATGAGAGAGTCTCAGACTGTCCCCAAGTCTGCTCCTGCTGCTGTATCACTGCACTGAAGAGCTTTGCTCTCTCTGAAGGACTTCATTTTTGTCCCTACAGATCTTCAACCCCTTTGTACTCTGGTTGTGTATCTAGTGGACTGGAACCTATAGCAGTTTCAAGAGATGCTGCATAGCAAGCAAGAAGCAAGAAGTGATGTTTGCAGCCATCAAGGAATTAGAGGAAGCCTAAATACTGCACTGGGATTAGATTGCAGTTTTTAAGTAAAAATTTTCAGAGATAAATTATGGGATTAATTGAACATCAAGGGATAAAAGAAACAAACAAACCAAGCCAACTTTTTTTCTCTAATTTTGCTTTAAATAGAGAAACAAAGAAGTCCTGATTTGACATTTACTCCTTCACCTGAGTCATAAATAATTTGCACCTTGGACTGAAATCATGCCTCTGGTACTCTTTGGAGCAAAGGTGTTTCTCAAAATGGTGCCTGCTGTTTTGTTTCATGTATCTCTAGAAAACAAAATTTACTCAAATCCTTACTTCAGCCAGATTTGAAATGTCAGTTTTTTACTTTAGCATTTTAACACACACTCCCCTTGTCTTTTAAAGAAATGCCTCTTTTCCTAACACAAATCCACAGAAAAAGCACAAAAACAGCCAACCATAAAAACACCATCAAGACATGAAAGTCATTGTTCACTTTGCTCCCACACACCCTGCCTCTTAATTGTTCCTCTTGCACCCTACTTAAAACTCCATGGGACCAGATCAGACACTGATTTTTGTGCTCTGCTTGGCAGCATTGCTCTCAATTGCTCATTTTGCAGTGACATAATCTTCCACTGGCTGAAACATCTCAGCATAAGAGAACTCTTATGATGCAATCACTAATCTTCTCCTTTGCAACACTTTGCATCTCTGCAGCTGCAGATAGGTATTGCCCTTACCCACCTTATGAATCCTTCATCCTTACAAGCACAGGACAGAACGTCAGTGTCACTGCTGCTTTGGTCTTTTGATGTAAGAGGGTTCAGAAAATAATTTCACTGCTGATACCCCCATAAATACTTCTGAGGATGCCCACAGCTGCTGGGTGATCTGGATATGTCTCAGAGAAAGCTCACCATGTATTTATGCCCTGAACTTACATTAGATTGATTTATAAATTCCTGATAGCAGACTTGCTTGGGAGACATTTTTCAGAAAGGCTTCCCTCAGGCTTTTCTTCCTTTGCTGCTGAACTGTCTAGAGTTTTGCTTCAAACACTACAATGAGAACCTGAATATTCTGTTAGGTGTGCAGAAGGCCACCAGAATCAAGTGACAGCAGTAGTTGCAGAAACAGAAATGCCATTGTGGTACACTGCCTCCTTTTCAGGGACCACTTTGGAAAAGGCACTCATGACAATTCCTATCATAAACAAAAGCTCTACAAAACAAAAATAAACCAGAGTTAAATTCTCAGGCAGCAAGGTGTGCTGTTGAAGCCTTGTTGTGTACATCACCAACAATTAGCAGGTAAGATGATCAACCTGATCCATGAACAAGAAAGGGAACTGTTCAATCTGATTACATTCCTGTCTTGTGCTGTTAAAAACATCCATTACAGAACAGCATCAGAGAGTTTTCATACTGAGATAAAGACTGTAGAGCACAAAAAAAACTTTCCATTACATCACCTGTACACATTCAGCAACGTTCACAATCATTCTATAATTCATGTGTCTTGCCCAATTACCTATTTACACACACTGCCACAGCTGGGTCAGGTGTTTCAAGGACAAATGTTACAGTTCTCAGTGACCTTGTGTACCCAGATAATCTTGTGCAAAACTGCCATAAAGCATTTTCAAAAGAGAATTGCATATTCTTAGCCTCTCTGTAAGAAATAGCAAGACATAAAACATTGGAACACCTAGCACAACTTTGTAGAAAAAACACCAGCAGTTTCCAAGTCAGCAACATGCTGACTGGTAACAGAAAACCTGAGCTGGAAGAGAGGCCTCGTTGTTTTCATTCAGATTATAACACTAATTAGCATTCCATATTATGCCTTTACATTGATTAGTTATGCACATCTATCATAGGCAAAAAACTTTCTCTAAGTACTCAGCAAGCACTTACTGACTACAGAAAACCTGAAAAGACTGTCAAATTGGACAATAAATTATTTTGCTGAGACAAGAAAAAAATGAGGAAGATGCCAAAGACAGGAAGATCTGAGAGGTGAGAGGGAACAAAAGAGTGATAGCAGCTGGAAAAGAGGAGGAAGCAAACAGCAGTCAGGATGAGAGTGAGAAGGAGGGACAGGAAAAGCGAGTAAAGAAGTTTCTCACAGCATTAGGAGAGCAACAAGGATTCTGCTGACTGAGATGCTACTCCTAAATAAATAAACAAGTAATTATATTTTAACAACAAAAAAAGTATTCTATGGATCCAAGAATCTTTTGTTTTTAAATGGTGCCCCCAAATTACCAGCCCTGTACACAGCTGGTTGAAACATCTTCCCAGGTCAAGTCCTTAGATGACCTCTTCTCTTTTGAAAGAAAAGCAGCAACAGCAAGGGATGATGTTTAAACATCTGCTGCATTCCACATAATTATACCGATGATGTCATCAAAAACAAGTGTCTTATTCTCCCTGCAAAATTTCTCTTGCCTTTGGCTGGTTTGGTCTCTGTTCAGCTGGTGTGTGAGAGAGACCATTACAAAGATCTTTGCTGTGGGGCTCTTCAAAGCACAGCAAAAAATTTCCATCTTTATGACAGTTACCTCTCAAAGAATCATGAGTTTTCTGCAACTCTTTTAAATATATAATTTTTCCTCCCTAAAAATGATGGATGAAACTAACTTTCCCCCCCTCTCCAATTGACATGTTCAGTTTTGCTTTATAAAGTAATTTTGTTTTACACTTAAATACTGTGTTTTCTAAAGCCAGTTGTAGATTTGGTAGGAAGCCTGCCAATTCAATTTCTCTAGAAACTCAAACCACCAGTGAATATTGCAACAAGAGTAAAAAAATATTGCAGTAAGCATCCATTCTTGTCAGACCAATTCTGCCCTTCCTTTCCCTTTCCCCAGATGATTACCAGATCACACTTGACAAGTTTGCAGCAAAAGCAGATACACAATCAGCTGAATATTTCATTTTATCACCAGACAAGGCAGGGTAGCACCCTAAGGACTGCCTATGACAACTTAAATATTATAATCTGTTATCCTGCTTAGATATTTTACAAATGTTTCACTGCAGTTGCTTAGAAGCCAAGAACAGCTTGGAGAAGGCTGTGGATACAGACAGCCAGTTTTCTAGTTTCCTTCTGCAGGTGAACAGTCCACATCAGCCACAGAGTAACCAACACCTGTGCACAAACCAGTATCTAATACAGTTTGTCCTGTGAGAACTGAAGACACTTTCTCAGTGTGTTGTACATGTGTGACATCTCACACCGTGCACTCGTGCTCCTCATCCTAGTCTCAAAAAGGAAGCTGAGATATTGCAAACTGGAGCTGCTGCCTGAGCTCCATGTCTCCAACAACTGCACATACCTGATGTTTTTAAAGGCTGAGCTGAAGATAGTGTTATAATCTTGCAAATGCTTCTGAACTCCAGTTCCATTTTGCATTCCACAGATAACATAAACAGCTCCTCTCAACATCAGCAGCACTTCTGTTTTCAAAGAATACCTCAGGCAAGAAAAGCTTTGTGCTTCTGGGGCTGGGAGCTTCATGTGAGCTCTTATATTCCTTAGATTAGGTCACGCCAAGGGGCACAAATTTGCAGAGCTGGAGTTACAAAAGGAAGTCAGGAAAACAGGAGATGGATGCAGTTCAGGAAACAAAAAAAAACACAACAAAGAAAACCTGTAGACAGGATTAATAGCAGCTTTCTCCTCGCAGCCTTGAAAGTATCATCACAAGGCAAAAACATACAGTCATGGTACGTTTTGTACTGATGCTTTGGAAATAAGAAAAAAAACAAAAAGACTTTTAAATACTGTACTCCATCCTCCCCCCACACCTAATTGTTACAGAAATATCTGCAAAACAAAGAGAGACAGAAACATTTCCCAGTAATACATCCATTAATGGCTAACATTCACAATATCCGTGTTTATTTTCCTTTACTGCTTCTACCACTGCTATCTTTCCTCTACTGGTAATTATCAGGAAGGTTTCTTCTGTTAAGGTGCCTTTATTTATTCTGGCAATGTTGCCACCTCTTTATCCCATCAGATGCTGAGCAGCCACTCCCAATCTCCCCTTTCTTTTAGTGGGACACTTTGATAGCAGTTACTCCTCTTTACTGATGGTAGTAGGAACAGTGCTGTTGGAAAGCTAGCTATGAGTTAAAGAGGCAGAAGAAATGCCCTTAATACCAGCAGTTTATTCACTTGTATCCCACCCCAGACCCCTGACATGCAGTTTGTAGGGTCCCTATGTGGACAAGGCCACAAATCCACATAAAATACAGCAGTGGTTCAGCACACAAAGGGAACAGAAGGAACAAAAAATGACAGTTCATTGTCTGGAGGTGACTGCTGGATCTTGGTCTTTCAGGCTGCTCCAGATGGGGAGACTGTCACATCACATCACTGCAATGATTCCCCAAATACATGTCCTTAACAGGTACAGTTTAACAAATTTATTTATCTAGTCCTGAGTGTTTTTATTAATGATTATGGAGAATTGCAAAGAGAAACACTCCTTTACCAAGAAATACATTCCAGCTTAAACCACATGGTCACATTGCAAAAAAACACCACACACTGCAAAATCTCTCACTTATTTGGTAGACAGAGTCTGTAAAGTACCCATTGCAAAAAAAGGTATAAAAACCAACCACAATCTACTCTTTTATGGCTCTTAATCCTTGTTTGAGTGCGTTGCTACAGGCCTGCTTCACACTAATGGGGACTTCTACAAATGAGCAGATTCTCTGAATTCAGGAGTAATTAATCTAATGGGACTACTAGTGCTGGTATTAGAGCAGCAGCAATACAAGATTTGCACATAAGCTGTACATTTCCCTGCCATTCTATGAGCTACTTGTTCCCAAATGAGAACTCTGGGTAGTCTGTGTTTATTTTTGTTTTGAAGTACTTCATAATTTGTTTCATTACTGACACAAAAGCTTCCCTAGAAAGCAAAAAAACCATTTGTTTATTTTAATTGACCCTGCCTTGAAATCATCTTAGGATTCGTTTGTTGGCCAAAAACATTTTGACAATGAGTCTGATTACAAAGCTAGCTGAAAAACATGGATCTGAGAGCTTTTTCTCCAAGGAAACAATTTTTCTTTTCAAAAGCAAACTCCCATCCTCCATCTTCCAAGGTCAAGTTCTTTGAAAAATTTATTTGGGCCCCCAAAATTGCTGCTACAAGCAAACTGTTTACTTCATGGTGCATGCAGTAGTTTTCCAATATTAAGAATGATATCATTCATGTGGAGAGTACATGTAGTGGCAACAGGCGTGGAAGTGAGACACAAAACAAAATAAAAACCCACACCTTACCAAATCACATCCACCAAATAGACTCATCAGTATTAATTGGCTCTGCTGTGCATGTGGCAAGTGATGCAACTCAGTGCTGCTGCTCTGTGAGGGCTGTTTGTGTACTGTGACACACTGAAATACTCTGCTGGAAAAACAGAAGTCTAAAACAACAGCAAAGCCCAGTCTCACCAGCCAGCCCTTGTCTGCCTCTGTTAGCATCAGGGAGCTCTAAGAAGGACTGACACATTTATGTGATGCAGAGAATTAAGACCAAAACGATCCTTCCACAACCTGACATGGTTTTACACTCTGAAGTACATTGACCCTTTTACATTTGTTTACCATTTTGACCTTTCTAAATTAAGCCCCTGCTATTCTTTGTTTCCTGTGGACAGTAAAGCACAGAAAAAAAAAGGTGAACTAGGTACAAATTGATCAAAGATTCATTAAGAGCAAGACAAATAACATATCAAGCCAAATGCACTATACCATTAGAGGATTTAAACAGTTGCTCCAGCAAATTGTACTTCACACAGCACGAGTAAGACTTAATAGAGAGAACCATCTTCCTAAGAACTCAGAGCAAGCCAGGTTTTATATAGCTGGTATTTCTGCATTTGAGGCATTTCATACTAATGTAATGCTTTAATATCTAAAACACACAATGCCACTTAAATGCTATAAGAATAGGAAAAAAATGGTAAAGAATGAGACATTTATTTAAGAGAGTCAATAAAGGTCAGAGGTGTTTAATATTGTTACTAATCACCACATTATCCATGTAAAATATGCAGAAATAAAGTCACAGTTTGACAGAATGTAGCTCCAGCACAGTCAGTGGAGATCAGAAAGAAAGGGCTGCTGTCTATGTTTTTCCTGTTCTAGGAAATGAGAACCGAGGTGCCAGCATTGGCTTCCTGCACTCTGTATGCAGAGATGGAATCAGAAATTAGAGTTCAATTAATTTAAGAAACCAAAAGCAGGACTACAGGGTCCAAGAAGGATCCCACCACCTGTTTGTCAATGAAAAGTAGAAGACCTGTTCAGTAGCAGAGGCACCATCTCAAGACCATTGTTCCCAACTCCCTCTGCCAATATTTAAATAGCAAGACTTGGACAGGGCCAGTCCTGGGATGTCCCCATCAGGCAAACCAACACAGAGCACACAATCCCCAAGACACCATTAATTGAAATGAAATAAAGAAGGTAAAAAATGCAATGAGATAAATCCATTTGAAGTACTGTTCCAGCCCCCTGAAGATTGAATCAGTCTAAGTTTGAGAAATTATAATGGATATATAAGGTCATGGCCAACAATTCACCTAAAGCATGTCTGCTTTGGGTGTGGAAGTGGTCCAGAAGAGCTCTAAAGGTACTTCCAATCTAAATTATTCTATGTCTCACCCATTTATGCCTCATCTAACACTGCAGAGTGTCAGACCTGCCCCCTTTTCCTGTGCCATATCTGAACTGAGTCTGCTATATGTGCACTCCATACTGGTTTAAAGATTCTGGTCCTTCTTGAGAAATTTTTCACAAGCTTCCCAATTTCCCATCCAAAACTCAAAATGCAGTAAAGCAGGAACTGTAGCATGAAATTTTCACAGACAATTTGAAAAAAAAAAAACAAAAAAAACCAAAAAAAACCATCTTCAAAATGCTTAAATCCTGAGAGTTTCTAATACAAAAAAATGATGGAAGCAGCATTTCTTAATGAGATGGACAATGACAATTTCAATGGCCTTTGCATTTGTGAGAATGACTATGGCATGTCTGAGGCTGCCATTGCTTGATCTGATTGTCCTTGTTGTTATCAAAGCAATTTTCCCTTACGACTTTGTGCAGGAATGACAACAATTTGGAGGCAAATGGACTTGAAATAGGAGGGTCACACTGCTTTTCTTCCCCCTAGGACAACCTCAAAAAGAACCTTGCACTTGACTATGAAATTTGCCTGTGCTGGATTCGCTAGCAGAGGATCATATTCCCTAAATTTCCTGTCACTGGCTTCTTTGATCATGTGGTGACTGCCAGCATACACTCATGGTCATGACAGTGTAGCACATTTCCAACAGCTTTTTAGATGCAGGATCCCCACAGTCCACAGGCTCAGCCACTCCTTAGTGCACAGGCTGTGCCTTTAAGTGGTCACACAGCACAGAAATGAAATTTTGTGTGGCTGAGACTCTTGGAATTGAAAGAGGAAGCCCTGCTTGGGAGTAGAGCTTATTGAGTCAGGTGAAATGCCTTTCCAGCATGGTGATCACACTTCCTGGACTGCAGCAGGTATTGCCACACACTTCAGTGTGTGTGAGTGTAGGCACACATATTCCAAACCCTTGGAATATGCCCAAGAGTGCTTTTGCAATTCTCTAGTATACGCTGTAGAAACACTGTAAGCCACTTCAGAAAAACATGATTTCTCAAGATGTTAACCTTTAACTTCTAAAATGTAATTCAATCACAGCAAAAGATCAGACAGCATATTTCACCAGTATAAATAAAAATATTATGAATGAAGGCACTGTTTCTTTTAGGAAAAGATTGACAGGAAAAGAATACAAAACTTGTGACAGGCATGTGACTCACATTCCTTTGAATGAAATGTTAACTGTGTTGATATCAATATTTATTTAACCAATATGGACTCACCTTATAGAGACAAACAATGCCTCAAGTCATCCTAGATTTACAAAGCTATGAGGTCAACGTTAATGAAAGATAAAGGGTTTCTAGTAACATTACTCACAGTGAGATTTCGACAAAAACAATGTCCATCAGGAGATAACAATTGCAGTTAGAGCAGAAGGAAGAAAAAAGAAGAAATCTGACTGAAGTGAGTAAGACATGAGATTTGTGGAGGTATTTTTTAAAAGAGGATGTACTGGAACAGATTGCCAAGAGAAACTGTAAATTCTCCATCCCTGGAAGTTTCCAAGCTCAGGCTCTACTGGGCTTTGAGCAAACTGGTCTAGTAGAAGGTGTCCCTGCCCATGGAAATGAGATTTTTATTGTGTCTTCCAGCCCAAACCTTTCTGTGTTTCTATGATTCTCTTACAGTTGCATAATCCACTTGCTCCATTATGAGCAGTCACTGATAGAAACTCTTGACTCACTTTTCCAATGACAGCAGCAGTTTTGGTGGCTGTGCCAGTAAAGTGTCGTGAGGACAAACAGCAAGATGGATGTGTAAAATTTCAGCTGGAGAACTGCAGAAATGGTACTTTTTCCCCCCTCAGGTACACATTAATAAAATGAATTTTGCTACTGTGTTCAGTACTTTAAAATCTCTTTTAAGCATTTATTAGAATTTTAAGCCTTTATAATTTAGAAGGCTTTTCCAAAAGGGAGTGGCAGAGTTGCAATATATGGCTGATAATAAAAGAGAGCACTAACAGATAGTTAAGAAAGAGGAATTTTATGTACGGACAAAGCAAAATTGCTTTATCCACATGGACTTCACAGCACACATGATTGAATCATTAGAAAATTTACCATGAGGAAAGAAAAGTAGATATCATTTGCATCACTCTGAGGTTGGCAGGGGGAAAAAAAAATGTATGAATGTTTATTTTCAGTTGGTCCAGAACTGGCTTCATTTTGTCAGCAGATGTTGCCTTATGCACTTTTAATCAATATGAAACATTTAACCTGGCATGCACACCCATGTAACTTTCTTACTACTGAAAGGTTTCTGAAAAAATCAAGATGCCATGTTAGATCAAACACCCCTATTTAAGAACTGGAAACATGAACAGCAGTTCTATTGAAGTAAATGAGGAGAGAATAGCAATGAAGAATGCTAAATCAGTAAAAAACACGCAAGTTTTTCTTTCTTTCAATGGATACAAGTAAAATATTAAATGTCCAACCAGATCAGGTTGTGCCAAACCCTCCCCAGCTTGAAAACCATGGATCCAGCACACTTGACACCTGTTGTGTGACATGCTGTTTGATCCTGCTGGGCTGAGAAATTTCCACTTCTGCTGCCCTTGAGCCATCAGAAATGCAGATCTGGGGAGTTCCACAAAATCCTTGGGAACAGATGTTTTTCTTCTGGTTTACTTCTGCTTGGCAGTGACCATTCAGGATGGAGCCCTCAGAATATCCCATGCTATTTCCAGATCTCATCTATTTAGATGAGAATCTCAAGAAAAAGGGGGTTGCCTACAGGGAACAACAAAGTCCAGCTCCCCTGATGAGTGAATGATATGAATATTAAGTATCAAGAATAAAATATTAATTTTGCACTGACAACAGAGAAATAAAGGAAGAACTTGGAAAACACCTGTCATTTTCCATCCTTGACTATCATGTGTGTTCTGAGCTATGCTAATTCCAGCCCCTGTTTCCTGATCAGAGCAGTCCATCCCAACCACCCGTGGGGTCAGTCAATACGTTGGGGTGGAAATCCTTAAGAGTGACTACACCTGTTATTTCATTTGTAGTGAGAAATATTTGTTTTCATTGTGGTGTCAGGGTTGTAGCAGGATCAAATCCTCACTTTTTTTTTTTATTATTATTTTGAGCCTTTTAAAACACACTTAGAAATGCAGTAGTTTCTCTGTACTAAATACAGCAAGAATCATAATGGCCTTGGCTCATATTTTGTTAGCAAGGGCAAATTTTCTTTAAAGAAAGAATTAATTACTTCTGTTTCAGATTCCAAACTCCCTCCAGGTTGCATTTAAATGAGATTCAAAAGACAGGCCAGAAGTGAGTTGAAAGCACATTTGGCATTTTTAAGTATGCATTCAGATAAACTTGATAAATCTGTTGATACACTGTTATCCATTGTTCTATACAATACTCTGACACGTTACTCTCTACAGAAAATCTGCCATTAAGCACCCTGCCTCTTTAGTAAAAATATGCAAAGTGTTCATCAGGGACTATGAATACATGAATGTGCAGAAGCTTTTTCTCCACAGCAAAAGAAAAGTAAAATAAAGAGCAAAAGTACAAAAGACAGTTAAAAAAAAAAAAAGGAAGAAAATTCAAATGAAAATGCAAAAGAGGCAATAAGTAATTGTGGTGGTTTGGGGGAAGTGCCCCAAAGGAAGTAGTTAAAGAGAGGTCAGACCACGCTTCCTGAGAATACAAGGGGTTAAAACTGCAGGAATTTCCGGGAGGAGGTCCTTTTTTTTCTGTTCTTGGCCGCAGGTGAGCAAAGTGCTCTGCTTTCCCCCCTGCTCCCAGTTCGCAGACTGGGGGTGGGGGGGGAGTCGAAGGGGTGGAAGGGTGGAGTGCAGCTGCCTTCCCCCCATCCCTCCCAGGGCTTCGGAGCGGCAGCAGCACCCCCGGAGGGGGTGGGGGGAGAAGGAGCTGGGCTGGAGACGGAAGGAGAAGAGGAGAGGCTCGAGACATGGGAATC
>VWYE01022102.1:558079-669263 GCA_013398995.1 Alaudala cheleensis | reverse complement strand
GAGAGCATCAGATATGGGCAGAGAGAAGAACGTTACCCGATGGACTTCCTTTTGGGTTGTTATGGGTAACAGGGGAGGCAATGGGAGGGTGGATTTCCCTTCCTGTGCACTTCGGTGGAAAAGTCTATGGTGCAGGAGAAAGGCTCCTCTCTCTCTTGCTGAATTGAAGATTAGTTTTTTTTTTTCAGTGGAAACAGAGGGGAATGTGAATGGAATAAGTTTGTAAGTGTGGAAAGTTTAGAAACTGGGGAAGAGAAGAAAATGCTCAAGAAAGTTTTCATTTCTATTAATTTGTAGTTGTAGTTTAATAAATTTTGGTTTTTGTTTCTAAAGTCTGAGCCTGCTCTGCTCTGTTCTCAATCACATCCCACAGCAGATTTCACCAAATACATATTCATAGGTGCACTGGCACCATTGCCAGGGCAAACCTATGACAGTAATGACTTCCATATTGCATGGATTGAAGCCTCACCTGTTGTGACAGCATTAAAAGCCAGATTGAAAAGAGGAAAGAAAGACAAACATTCTTAAGGAAGCATTGAGGCTCTCTTGGTTGTATAAATATGTACTTGTATGCTGAAAGCTCTCTTTGTGGCAGTGGCATCTTTACATTCAGCAGGATTGCATTGCCATTCACATCACACAGAGTGTTTTACTGGATCTTGCTCTCATTAGCTCTGTGCAAACAACTGAACTAAGAGCGAGAATGCTGAATCCTATTCTTTCTTGAGCATTGTTTACCAGATCTCTCACTAACTTCCAATCAGTTCCACCTCTGCAATTTTATTGAAGGCAATGAGCTTCCACAGGTATTGTCATATACCATAATTAGAAAGCAGCCTCAGTTCAGTGAGACTTTATTGGCTTGACAAGCCATACAGAGCCTATAAGTGTGTAAGAGGAGAGAGAACATTGCCAGCTCTGTCAGAAATCAAGTAACATCCATCTAGGAGAAAGTGACTTTTTGAGCCTGAGCTTTGAACTCCTGTGCTGTCTGTCAATATCTGCACTGCATGGAAATTAGACAACTTCCCCTAATATGCTTGTGATCACTTAGAAAACTTCATATTCATGCTGCATTTTCAGATCCCAGCTCAAAGAGCTGCCATACAAGTTCTGGTTTCATATTCCTTAAGCACATTTAATTAATGTGATTTTTTTTTTTGTTAGTAACATTCTATGTGCATTCTATTCTCTATCATTCCTTTGCTGCTTTGTAATAACCCTTATAAGCAGTGATAACACACACACACACACAATTGTTGTTCTGCCTCTTTGTATTTTGGTTAGCAAAGCAGATAATCTCAGCAACCTGCCTGAACATTTGCTGTTGCACTCCAGTACTCCCCTAATGTCAATGACAAGCCTGGGGCTCTTGCAAGGAAAATTAACATCTCAGTTAGATTTGTCTGCAGGGATTTTCTATGAGCTCCTCAGTAGCAGGTATCTCTTTCCTGTTCTTAAGGAAACTTCCCAGAGAGATCATTCATGGGGCTCTCTGGCAGCCACAGTCCCAATGTCCCAGACTGTCACTGCTGGGGCCAAGGCCCCTGCACAGGTTCAGCTCCAGTGCCCCAGTGTGTCCCTGCTGGGCTCCCTGCACACCCACTCACAGTCACACCAGGTTTCCTCACCAGCTCAGTCCCAGGATTTCCACAGCAGAGGCTCAGGTGTTTTATTCCATAAAGCCATTGATCCATGGCACAGTCACACAGAAACAGCCTGAGCTGGTGCCTCCAAAGAGGGACCCTGAGCAAAGGAACCCCTGGGCTTTTACCCCCTCCCAGTCCAAGTACACCAATCTCACTCTTCCTCCCCATCCATGGGCTCCTGCCCTGTGTCTCAGTGTCCCTCACCTGGCTGTGCCACAGGTCCCTGTGCCCTTTGCTATGCAGAGGCTGGCAGTTCACAGCCTCTTGTCTCAGGCTCCCACCCAGAGCTACCTCGAGCTGTGTTCCCACACAATGGAGTCCTGCCCTTGCTGTTACAGCTGCCCCACATATTTCTGACTGATTTAGATATTTCTGGGAATGTGCATTTCATCAACAGTTCCTTGATGAGACCTGGCAATGGCACCATTGTGAAACATGTTATCACTTAAATCCTCAATTTAGTCACTTTTGCTATTGACACCTGTCCCCCTGTACCCACTTTCCATATGAAATAAACCCAGATTTAAGTAATTCCAGGCCCATGTTTCTTTGCTTCTTGAATCAACTCCATGAAATATTCTATCATTATCAACATAATGAAATACCATCCATTATTACTCCACAGCTGTGTCCTTGTTGTCCCACGGCACTCTTTGCCTCCTGGGCAACCTTCTGGACAGATGCCTTCTAAATCCTTTTAAGTAACTCCTTTCCACAGGTACTTCTGACTTTGTAATCAGATGGAAGGACCATTATCTCCTTCCTCACATTTCCCTGCTCAGCTGCCTAAAATGAGGCTCCTTTGTCAATTTACTCCTACAGCACCATTGCTTCAAGTAGGCTCCTTGCTCCCATACTTTCTTCTGACTAAAAGAATCTCTTATCAGTGTTTTCACATTTGCCACCATCTTTGCAGCTTCTTTATTTCTATTTATCCTTTTTTTTTTTCTTGCCAGCTGCAATAACCTCCAGATGATGAGCTTTAGTTAAAGGCCTGTCAAAAGTTGTGTTTTACTACTGGTACCTACATTTATTACATTCATTTGCGTTCAGTTAAAAATACTTAAAAGCACATATGTATTAAAACCCTGGAGACTTGCTTTTGAGAAAGAAGCCATGTCCATACCTCAGATACAATGGCTCTGCATCAAAATATAAGCACAGAGGCCTCCACAAGCTTTCAGAGAACTCTGAATTTCCTAGAGTCATACTCATCATTATAATACTAAAGCCTTTTTCAGTGGACAAAGGGGACACTGACTTTCAGCAAGGTAAACTTTATTTTTAGAGCTAGGTAGAGCTGGAATAGTTTCTGGTTCAGTGCTCATGAATTCAAATGTAGGTTCCAATAGTTACCTCTCTAAGGCCCTAGAAAAGTAATTTTACCTGTTTATTTCTTTATGAGACTATTACTCCATTTTTGTACTGAAAGAATTAGGTGTTTTAAAGCATGCCCTTTCCATGGAAATGCCTTATTTCTAGAAAATGATGGTGTAACCTCTCTCACCTCTTTCTTCCTCTGCCCCTTCCCCAAATTCTCCAAACCCCATATGCCATCAAAATGCTGGAGAAAAGTGAATGGGTGTGCAGAGATTTACCAGTCTGTCAAAACAGAGGTCAAGAAGGAAACAGTTGAACAGGTAATTTACCCTTAAAGTAAAATAAAACAAAACAAAACAAAAAACCCCTCCAACCAAACCAAAAAAGAAACACGGTCATGAATAATTCAAGGAAAAACCTCATACATTCCCTTTCCATGGTGAATCTTTTTTAAAAAATCAAAGTTATTTGCTACAAGTTCACCTCATCAGGAAAGAAATAAAAAGGATATTAAAGGATATATAAGGATATATTTATATATCTTTTAATATGAAGGATATTAAAAGAGTTCATTAGCAAGTCAAGAAAACAAACCAAGACAAGCTCACCTCCTTCCACGGTCAGGTTTCCTGAGCCATCCAGCTGCCAATCCACTCTGAACACCCAGAGCTATGGGACCCTCCTGCATCCCAGGGAGCAGGTGAAACCTGGCAGCTCTGAGGGAAGCAGGCTCTGATAACAACCCCTTCTCACTTCAACAGCTGCTGCCAGTCATCTCATCACAGGCATGGGAGGAAGAGAAAGTATCAGCTCACTTTGCCCCTTAGAGGTGTGGATAAAGAATCTACAGAGTTTTCTGAGAGAAAGTATTTTCTCACAGTAATTTGGAAGATGCTGTTAAAAGTGTCTTTCAAATTTAAACAGGATGCAGGATTTAAGAAGAAGAAAAATAGAAAAAATGGTCAAATTCATACAAGAAATGAACAAAGAAGTGGTGTTTGTTTCATGAAATGACAGAAAGTTGATGCTGTTCCTCTAGGTCTTTGCTTTTTTTTTTCCTTCAAAGTGGGTTGAAATGCAAAAATAACAAAAAATTATGTAAGACTAAAACCAGAGTAAGATCTTTCCACAAAGATCTAGTAGTTTCCTACCATCTTCCCATGTAAGAACCTGAACCTTGTTTTATATATAACTTTTATGTCCTCAAAATACCTTTCTCTTCTTATAAAAGTCAATCACTTCTCTAATGTAAAATATACTTAGGTACAGCAGATTGTTGTGTAAAGTCACACTGAGTAAGCCAATATATTAAAATGGTTAGCTAGAATTTTCTGCTGGAATTTACAGATAAAAATAGTATTGGTAACCAAAAACCCCTGAGATATATATAATGAAATCCCATATTTCAGAGTAATTCAGAACTGGGATTTTAACTTTTCATCCCTCATTAAGCTGAAAGATGACCTCTTCTTGACTGATCCTGAGAACAATTATGCACATGCTAAAGCTAATATCCTGTAAGTAATCATTGCAATGACCCTCAGTGCATATAAAATTAAGTAGGTATGCATATCCTAGCAAGTTTTAGGCCACAATTTATTTTATCACACTTTTTAGTCACTTTGTTTAGATTGGCAATGAAGAATGGTAAAGGAGGCCTTTGTGAAACTTGGAGAAATCAGAGGCAACAACAAATTGTGTGAGTCTCTAGCATGGCCTGCCTCTTTCTAAAATGCCTAGGCAAATAGTGATTATTGAGATGTTTTAGATTTCTAAATAAATTGTCATCATGGCCAAAATGCTGCACTAAGAAGTGTCTCTGGCCATTCCTTCATGAAAAGAATTTTCCAGGCTAAGTTCTCTGTGCTTCATCGGGAACTCACCCAATTCTCTGAAAACTGGGATCTCCATGCACGAAACCCATTGCATGCAGCCTGAGCAGGACCCTTGGAAGGAAAATGGTTCTGTCTCTCCTTGTAACTTCACCAGAAAAAGACCTGAAGGCTTGGCTTCAGGTTCCTGAGATAGATGGCAGCAAAGAGACCAGCTTGCAGCTTTCTGGTTTGGTGAGTATTTGGAAGCTTTGGATCCTGCCAGGAGGGAGATTCATCACAGGGAAGTCTATGATGCTCTGCAGCACAAACATTTTTAGTGGAAGAACTGATGTGTCAGGAATAAAATTAAAATACCTATTCTCTACAACAGCTCTCAGGTAACAAGAAATAGTGTTATAAAGAAAAAATAGGTGACAAAGAAAAAGAGCAAGAAACATTTCCCAGAAACTTTTATAAAGAAGAAATAACGCCGTTCCCCACTCACTGAAGGATAAAATGGTGACTGGAAAGACTGAGAGAGACAACAAGGGACAAAAAGGAAGATAAAAGAAGCAATGCAAAGGAGCTACAAACTTAGTTTTCCAGTTTTAAAAGGCACTGAAGTGTGGCCCTTTTGGCTTACTTGCAAAGCATGCAGCAAACACAACAAAACAGTGTGGAAATTCAGCTGTGACTCACTGTGGATGTAGATTGCACAAGGGCTTGATCTTCTTGAAACAACAAGGTAAAAAGCAACACTTCCATAAAAACAGGTAGCTTTGCATCTGTATCATTTTACTTGAGTATCCATTCAAGTCTTCCATAAACTTGTGCAAACAGAATAGACTCTGTAAAAAATAAGAGACATCAGTGTTGAGTGTCAGTTCTTGAGATTAAGAAAATTCCTAAAATCACAGTTCATTGAAAGCAAGACACTCGAAGGCTTCTTAAAGACTCAAGTATGTCTTCCTCACAGTCCAATCAGAAAAAAAAACAACAAAAAACAAGTCTTCTCCTTTTTCCTCTAATTTACCCTTTAGAACTAAGAAAAACTACCTCTGTTTCACCACAGAAGAGGGTGGAATTGTATGTATTTTTGCATGACTAAAATTCGAGGCTAGAAATCCCCAGGCTCCAGAAGAACCCTCAGTGACAGGGGCATTCCAGATCATCCCCTCACAGTTCTCTGCTGTGAGCCTCCCTCCAAAGTTAGCTGTGCCTTGTTTTTAACAACATGTGTTTCTGTGCCTAACAAGTCTGGCCTCCCCATCTTAGGATCCTCACCTTCCTGTCTTCTTCATTTCCCCCAAGGCAAGTCCCTTTTTACAGGAAGTCAATAGTTAATGATCCTTCCCTGTCTTCTCCTCGCAGCCTCCTTTGTCACCCAAAGGCTTGGAAGCATCTCCTACATGTGGCAGCAGCTAAGTATGGTCTCATTTAATGTGTGAATTTCAGCTCATTCTTATTCAACAACAGCATTTGGGCATATGTGAGCAATTCAGCTCGTGGGTAGGTTCTCCTGGAGTCACTGGGGTTGCAAACACAACTTTTATGTCTGGCTGGATCATATTTACTTCAGAGTGATCTCCTTAGTGCCTGGCCATGGCGTGAGCAGCAGGAATCAGTTTAGTTCAGAGCAGCCATTTCCCAGATGCACTGAACAGTGGATTACATGTACATGCACAGATAAAGGCACAGGTATATTTGGGATGCATGTACATCCCACACACATTGCTTCTGACAAGACATGAACAGTGTAGCTCTTCTCCCAAGTCCCAGCCAGTTTTATATTAAGATATCATCATACTGACTAGGATGGAAAAAATGCCAACAAAAACTTTCAAAGTCTAGCCTAATTCACCAGGTTTGTTTCAAAGGCTTTGGCCTCAGACATAAGGTCTTGATTTGGGCACTGATAGACTTTCTGACAGACACCTGATACAAAACCACTGATAGACTTTCCCTACTTTACAGCCCAGTTCTTCCCAAGCAAGTTGTTGTGGTCCTTGGAGTATCTCTACCAGCTAGACTTTGTTCTCCTGTCAGGGCCAGGAGCCTGCTATCCCCAGACTTGGCTGGCAGCCTGGCTGCCTCCTGCTGCTGCCCGGGAGCCTTCAGGCAGCCCGTGCTACCAGCTGCCCGTGCTGCCTGCCAAAGCCCACCAGGGAGCTGAGTGCCACTGGAGCCCCTGCTGCCTGCCTGCCACCCCCTGCCCCAGCCCAAGGACCCACCACGTGTCAGAGAGGCGCCACAACATCTGGGTTGCTCTGCCAAAGCCTGCCCAAGCCCTGCCCTCCCTTCAGCCTGTCCCTGAGACCCTGGACAGCCCTGTGCCAGCAGCTGCTCATGCTCTTGTGCCAAGCAAAGGCTGGTGGCTGCCGGGCCCTGTGGAGTGACAGCTCTGGTCTCCTCCAGCTCTTCCACCCGCCCTTCTCCTCCAGCAGCTGCTGAGCTATTCCTGCTCACCTCTCCCTCCCTTTGGGTCCCAGTGAGTGACCCTCAGGTCCTACACACTTTGTCCACTCAGTCTCCCCAGTTACTCTCTCAGGGATAAGGCAATGGCTGCTGCCGCTCACCTTTGCTGGGACTGATGAAAACCTCCATCTCTCACCAGTGCTTTCCTCTTCTGCTTTCTTGCCCCAGAAATGCCACACATCCCAGGTGTTCAGTCCATTTCTTCACGTGCTTTGGGCACTTAGAACATAAAGGAAGGGCCAATCTGTCAGAGGAAGGGCAGTCACTGCTATTGCTCTGTGACATTTGTAGCTTCAACCCTTGCCATCCTACCAGATGTCTCAGAAATACTCAAACAGCTTCTGTAACAGTAAGAAAGAAATTTTGAAAAGTTTCAATCTGTTCTACATGACTACTCATGGCACCAGCATTATTTATTCCAACAAAATGTACTTGTATTTAATATCCTGCAGAAACTGATTCTGCATGTTGAAATGCTTGGGGTGATCTCTTGTTTCCTAGACAGTGCAGGAAAGTGATACAACAATAACAGTAACAATTCCTCCTCTCTGAAGAGAAGATGTTTCTAACCCTAGATGCCCTGGGATGCAGATTCACCAGATTTCTGGATGCCCACATTCCCTGGGAGATGAGCATTTCTCCCTGTTCCCATGGTGTGAGCTGTCTGTGCAGGCTTCTGCAAACTTGTCCCTTGTGCTTCATCCCTAAGACCCTGCTCTGGAGATCCAGGAGGAAGAGTTTGCACTCAGCTGTTAACATTGCTTCTCAAGTTTTTAACCTGAAGCAAATGTTTAATGAAATGCGAAAGGGATGCGAGAGCGAGCAGAGGCTAATGCAAAATTAATTTGCCAATAGAGGATCAGAGATGCCAGGCTCAACTATGAGGCTAGCCATGAAAAAGGTGATTTCAAAATAAAAAAAACAACTAAGACAGGAGAAAGAGGTGTGTAGAGGAAGGAGGAAATAAGGTAAGAAACGAATCAAGGGAGAGGAGTATTTGTCCTGAGTAGTCTTTTATCTGTTTCTATTATTTCTCATGCTCTTGAGTTCTAAGCCAAGATCAATTGGGATTAATCAGTTGTATAGAAAACACTGAGAACTCATTGCAGGCTTTTAGAGTTTAAATTTGTTTATTGAGCACAATTTGGTTAGCATCAGGTGCTGAAGTTACAGACACCAACACTAGCATAGAAATTACTTTATTTAGCTCTCAGTTGGAAGTTTCTATAGCAACTGGGTCCTATAACAGAAAGCTGAGTTTCTGGCACACGAATACTGCTGCTGCTAGAGATTGCTAATACTGTATTTTTGGAGCACTCAGCTGTTCCTTAATTCTTTCAAAGCTCCAACCCCCCCCTTTTTCCTGAGGTCTTTCTTCAGCATAAATCTGCCTGCTTAGTCATACTTGCAATTGCACCTTCTGCTCTTAACCTTCCTTCTTTGGCTGTAACAGAAACTTTTTATTTCAGTCCAGATTCAGCTTCCTTGGAAGGGAAGCAGTGTGTCCTGTCCTGCATTCTCCTGCTGGGCAGAGCTGGAGGGAAAGGACCAGGATGCTGAAGTTGTCAGGAGTGTAGAGATTAGGATGCCTCTCCTATACCTACTACTACTACTTGTGAATTTATACTCAGGGCAAATTCTGTGGATGTAACTCATGTCCCAAATTCAGAGCACAATCACACCTCAATCTGAATCCAGCTTTTAGGTAGGGTCAGAGTAAAGCTGTAACAATTTGCTTGCAAAGATTGGAGACCTCATTGCAATTCCTCTATGTGTTGGAAACTCATGGCTGAGTACCACCTTCAGCTATTGAATTCCAGCTGTCAAACTCCTCAGTGCACTTTCTGTCTTATCCCCACGTTATTGAGCTGTGTTTAAAAGCTGTGGGAGTACTCCATACAGAGAACTGTATTACTGCAGAGTGAACAGATGTTACTTTTACCTGTGAGACATCTTTATTTATACATCTTTCACAACTGTGAATCAATAGCCTTTCTTAGCTACTAGATTTATTATTGAGGGGACACACTCAAACGTTTGCATGAGGCGTTGGGTGGAGATGTAAAACATTGTTAGGAACAGAAGGAGGTGTTTGGTTGGCTCAGCAGTTAACGGTCATTTTGCAATTAATTTCTTGGTGTGTGGGTTGTGTTTTTGGGGTGTGTTTTGTATTTTTTTGAATTACTTTTCATGGTGTCATTTATGGATAAAACAATGGCAGAATCATCAGATGTTTATACTCTCTACGTATGGTTTTTAACTTGTCTGGTTCAATTCCGTCTATATCAAAGAGAAATATGTTTTTTGCTCAAAACCCTCATGCTGTCCTGGGGACCTCTGTCCCATGAGAAAAAGTACCACCTATCTCAAAGCCTCAGAAAACAAAATCTCCTATCAATGAAATGCAAATTTAAATTTGGTGACTCAGGCACAGCACAGAATGTATATTTTGAATAACAATAGCTTCAAGTATCCCTAGACAGGTGGCCACCACAGCCACAATTAATTCTTGTGGTTCTTTACACATGGCAGAGCCTCACTTCAGAGCTCAGCCAGCAGCTCCGAGAGGGCAGAGAAAGTGAACACTGCAGGATGACCTGGCTGTGCACTTTGGGAGAGCTACAAGAGCACTGAAGGTTTGTGTGGGCTCTGGGGTTTTATTTTTGTAGAAGGAAGAAATACAACAAACCTGCAATTAACAGGTCCAGCCTGTGTTGGGCAGTCCAGGTGCCCAGGATATTGGCTTTTTGCTTCTGTTATCTTTCCAATGCTATTCACTGTCTCTTATCATTCCTAATAGGGGCTTTTGCTTTTACATCTGACCTTAATAAAATCACCTTTACTAAGGTTTATAGGATTGCTATTTTAAAGGCTGGCAGTTTGACAATACCTGTGTGAAGAGGCGTTTTCCTTTCCCAGAGCCCTGATTTTTTCTGTTCAGTCCTGGGATGCTTTGCCTGTCCTGGAGTATTGATCTGAGGCCATGTGTGGGATGCTGCAGCCTGTCAGGGGTGTCCCATCAATCCAGGCACATTCTGTCTCTGGCAGCTGTGGTCACTGCGTGTCTCTTGCAGATCTCTCCCAGGCAATTTACATCTTGTTCTCTAAATTCTGAACATCTCACTGCTGAGCTGCTGGGAGGGCCTGTTTTGGAAAAGGAAATCAGAACCCCAGAGAAACCCGTGTTTCTACACAGAGCTGAAGGCAACCAGAGTCTCTGGGAGACTGGTGGGAAGATGAAAATGCTGGAATCCATTGCCTTAGAATCATTCCTCTTGTCTCCAGTGAGTCATCCAGCATCACAAGCAATCTCAGCATGACCTTCTGCTGCTCCTTGTGACCAGAGAGCCACACATTTCCAGGAGAGGATGTGCTGCCACCATCTTTTGGCAAAACTCTTCTCCCTGCAGCTCTAAAGGATTTCATTTTCTTCTGTTTCACCATCCCAGGTTTCTGGCTTCTCCCTTAACAACCTTTGAAGAGTTTTATTTTTTTTAAAATGGCAGCTGCAAAGGTCATCTCTTTTTCTGTTTCCTGCTTGCTTGGAAACAGGAATCGTGCTGTAGAATAGAGATGCAAGGCAGCTTTCCAGGGCATGAAAATCCAGTAACTTAACACACTGTCTCCACCCTGCAGAAAGGAAAAAAAAACAACAAAACTGACCAAGAAAGAACAAAATAAAAAAAGAAAACTACTATGTACTGATTTGACTTTTCTATATGCTGTTTTTTTTTACCTTAAACATAAATAGGTATGTTAACTATATTTTAAGTTTTCTATGTTAGATGTAGTTATCGCAATTAAATTTTAAAAGCCTAGAGGAGGTTCTCTTTAGAAGAGAAGGAAACAAATAGTAATTGAAAGGCTTCAGCAGTTTTTTAGACTTACATAATTTTCCTTCATTAATCCACATTGATTATTTTGTGCCCATTTCAGGTCATACTTATGCTCTGAAACATGTAATTTACCACTTAATGTACGTTATGTAGGAAAAAAAGTAATTTATCAGATGTGTTAATTCCTTTATGTAAGTCCACTAGGACAACACTTCAGTAATAGATTAAAAGTGCACATTTATGATAGTTTCCAAGAAAAATCATCAGCGAAACATGGTGAGGTAAAGTTTGCTTTATCTCAGGCTGTGTATCTTAGGATACTGTGTAGTTTTGCTTAGAGTAGCTAACTTCCATATTGTGCACTCAAAAACACAATTGGTTATTATCAGTCCTTTTATACTAGGAAAAACCAATAATTGTTAATGTTTGAAATGGGTATTTAATTCAAAAATCATGATAAAGACAAACACTAGAGTTAGCTTCCTCTGAAAGATGCCACATTTTTTTTATGAGAAGAGGTAGAATCTAGTTTTTGCAGCTACAAATTTTATGCACAAACCTAACTGTGAGCATGTCACTTGATGGGAATGTAATGCCACTTATCCAAAAAACCCCCCTCAAAACTATAAGAAGGATGTTAAAAAATGTCATAAAAATTCCCTAAAAGGAGAAGTTGAGGCAAAGAGAGATTATATTCTCTATTTTTAATGAACACACAATTTTTTCCCAAATTAAATTTATGTGCCTTTTAAAAAATTTAAAAGTTACAATTGTCATAGTGTAACCTCACCAAAACTGAACCAAAACTAAACCAATTTTAATTTCAGCATTAGTATTCATACAGAGATCATCTTTGTAATGTGTGTTACATTTGGGAACTCTGGGGTAGTGCACTGAGCTCAGCTTGGCTCAAAAAAAAGCCTTTTTTCTAGCTCCCTAATATTCTCAGCTCCCTAATATTCTCAGCTGTATCAATCAAGAAAACCAACAACCTCAGCTGATCCTAGATGATGAGCTCACACATTCTGAAGAACTAAATATATAAATTAAAGATTTACAATGGCACTAAGAAAATAGAAACCAGAAATCAAACCTGAATGTGGGAACAGCAGTTCCACATTGAGCCGGAAATTAGTGAAGGGGCAGCACTGACAACATTAGAGTAGAAGGTATTTTGTTGAAAGATCCAAAAAGCACAAAATAATCAAAGTCTATTGACACTCATTGTCTTGCTTTAAGCATTACAAAATGTTACCTGGAATTAAACTGGCTGTATGGGCACGCCTCTGTCAGTGCACTTCCTGAGTATTTTCAGTATTATGGAATCACTGACAGCTAAAATATTGTGGAATTGTCCAATTTAGGCAAATCCTGTGCTGAAGATGTTGACCTTTTGAAAATGGATTCCTTCTGCACATTGGGTTTTACTTCCCCTATCTTGTTTTTCCTTTAGCAATTATTCATCTTTTATGGCTTCCTGCAGCTAAAAGCCTCAGCAACAGGAACATTTATTCAGAATCAGGATGGAAGATCTGGTACTTTTCTGTACATTAAAGGAAAAGAAAGTTCAATTTTCCTGCTGAAAAGCACAAGAAAGGCCATTACACAAGATGTAAAGACAGAGAGAAAAAGGGGCTGAATTCCCAAAATATTTGATGGCAGAAGTAATAATAGCAATGAATGAGGCCACATAAATGATTCATGAGACTCATTTTTTTCCCATTGTTACTAAAAAGAGGCTCATTATTACTCCGAAAAAATGCTTTGTTGGTGATGTAAAAATGAAATCAGTATTTGTTATCAATTACTTTCATTAACACTGGGCCTTTGTACACAGTTTTAGAAATATATTTTATAACAATATAATTTTGTAATTTCATCCCTACTGTGCTTTGAGCCTTCTGAGGCTTACAAATCTCTTTAATACCCCCACTCTTGCAGGTAATAAAAAGTCTTGTGGGTGTAATAACAGCTAAAAATACAATAGTAAATGGTTCACATATTACCATTTCAGAGGTCAAAATGGGTAACAAAGAGACCACAGCACATAAAACAAACACCCTACTGTAAAACAGAGGCAAGCTGTAGCTTCAGGATGATCACTTTGAAGAGGTGTGCCTCCTTTAAGGACATTTTCTTCTTTAGTTTGAAGGCTGGAAATATCTTAACATATGTTCTGAGGCAATGATATTTCAATGGGATATTATTTCCTTTTAAATCCCAATCCTTGAAACACTGACTTGCAACACGAGACAGCAACAAAAAATGAGCCAAGCTAAGAGTGCATATTTAGCATAGAAATATAAGGAATAAATAGAGCTAAAACTGCTCTTTTTGATTTTGTAAACAATGTGTCATTAGAAACCAATGAGGACAATGAAGAATGGGATTACTCTGCACCCATCTGAGAGATTTCAATCAATATTTAAATAGTTTAAGGGAATTTAATGTAGAACAGGGAGCTTTCTCAAATACGCAATCAAACCAGCCCATTAAGGCTGTAATCACCATTATGCCTGGGTGTTCCTGTGCTTTAGAATGAACTGATGGAGGAAATACTATTGAAATGGTACCTCTGGCATTTACCTTTCTATTGTTTGTTGGTTTTTGGGGTTTTGGGGTTTTTTTTTAATTACTGTATAATATCTTGCCTGCTCCTCGACTTATAAATAAAATAAATATTTCCTAAATCTAGTCAACAGTAACTGAAGGAAAAAAATAATAATAAAAAAAGACACCAAAACTTAACATTTTTGAGAAGGCTACAAATATGTAAAAATGACTATGAAGCAAATGAGGTCAGCCTCACCATTGAAATACAGAGACTGTGCACCTATGTGAGTCACATCTAATTACTAATAGATTGTAGAGATTTTGCTGTGAACAATTAGTCTTAATTTACCACAAAAACTTGTTTTTAAACCTTCAGACACAGGAGACAGTATAGGACCCATTCCCATTTATGCCCTGCTCATAAATGCTCAAAAAAATGGACATCTGAGTAATATGTGCTTTAAAATCATGCTGTGGTTAAAAACTTAACAGGTGAAGTTCAGTGGTTTTGTATAAACTGCAGAATGGCATTGCAGACATTTGAGGAAAGGAAAGGAAAGAAACATAAGAAATCTTTGCCTCTTTCACAGAAGCCAGAAAGTTTAAGCAACTTTATTTTGATTAATCAGATGAAAGAAAGCACTTGCAGGCAGAGAGGCTGATGTAGGTTGTACCCTCACGTGTTCCATGGAACATTTTGCACTGCTCTGTCATGAACAATTTTATAGCTCAACAACAAGGGATCCAGCTGGTTTTACAGATTATCTGCAAGAAGGAGAAATGCAAACCACAGCACAAATAAAAGGACTCTACTGTATTCATATTTATTTTAATTTGTTTTTTCTATGAGGGATGGGTTTTACCTCCTCTTTTTAAGACAGTGGATATACTGGGGAAGAGGGATGAAAACAAATCAATAGATGGAAAGCTTGCTTTGAAAGTAGCAAACAGGAGCAAAAGTATGTGCTGTTATAATGCTGAGGGAAATGGTAAGCAGCTTTCAAAGCAGGAGAGAAATGCAAATTTGACATCTTACATAACTTCCTACTTTGTACATTAATATTAAAACTGTATAACTGCAATGCAAACTACAAGTACTGCTGGGAAGAGGCACTTCCTGTCAGGGATAAGTATATTGTAAAAACCCCTTATTTTCTGCTCAAAACTTCACATCAGAAAGTGTTCTAGTCATTGTGCTGTCCTGATGAACTCTCAGTTTGGATGAAAGTGGTCTTCCCTGAAAGTCTCCAGCACAGAGAGACTGAAATAGATTTATATTTGCCTAAATTGCTGGACCACAGAAATTGGGGGTCCAACAGCTGCTTTTCCCACTCTATGTGCTGGAAATCTTCCCAATCAATAGATTGTTCTGCTTTGATGCCTTGACCCCTAACATTTTGGCATAGCTCAAATACATATTTGAAGTAAATATCAGTTAAATGTGGAGAAACTAATTCAAGATGAATGAGAATCCACAGAACCTTTGACTACAATTGGAGATCACAGACAAGTTTCAAATAAAAAAAAACTTAAAAATTAAAAAAAGGTGATTAAGGAAAGGATAAAGCCAAGCACATATCACCAATTTTAGCTGACAATTGACATGCAGCCCACCATTTGAAACACACTACCTATTTTTACCTAGGTTTTGGACTTCCACAGAGCCAAGAAGTCAAGTAAATGTCAGGTTTAGTGCCCTGGAACCAGGTGCTCAGCTCTGTGTGATCCAATGCACAACACAAACATTGGGACAGTCAGCCTCTTAAAGGTTCACTATTGGCATTGAAATGTCACTGCTGGGAAAAGCTGGGAATCATGGAATATCCTGAGTTCACCAAATCCAACCCCTGGCCCAGCACAGGGCAGCCCTAAGAATCACACCCTGTGCCCAAGAGCAGTGTCCAGAGCTTGCTAAGAACGTTTTTACCCTGGAAAAGAATAATAGAAAGTACGTAATGTAACAATTAATATTTTGCAAGATGTGCTAGCCAGAAGATGTGGTTCAGCTGCTTTGTCTTTCCATTCTCTCTCTGCTAGGACTGCCTGTTCCAGGAAACACAATAATGTTTCCATTTGTTAAAAGAAGACCTCTAATTTCATTTCAAGTAATTGGAGGAACTAAAGTATACTTCTAATGGAATCTTTTCCTTTGGATAAACAAACTCAAACAGCATAAGCTTTCAGGGGAGGAGAGAAACAACTTCTTGTTTCTATAACCAGTCCTTCATTAGAAGCCGCAGTTTTTAATGAACTCAAATCTAATCCTTTGTCTTGAGAACAATGCAGCTCATAGTTCTAGGTCCTGTGACCCAAATGTCCCAAGCACTATTGATTCATAAGGCCATTAAGAACCTGAGTCCCTTAATGGAGTAAATGGCATCTTAAATAGGAGATCTCCTGTGTGTCTTACCAGAAACTACCTGTGTAATGGCCTAAGTTGTGCTGGACAAAAGGGGCTGGATAATTGAATATTGCACTAGGACATAAATATGTAACACAATTCCAAGAAATGACAGTCATGCCCACCAACATCCTGCTCCCATTCCTCACCCCTCAATTACTGGGAATTGCTAATGCTATTGCAGCTATAGTTGAAAATGAGAAATGCATGGACATGACTGTTACACCATCCTTGAGCATAATTTGTACTGTTATGTCTTAGTGTTCAATACCCACAGAACTGAACTTGGAAAACAGGAAGGTTTTGTGAAGGGACAGAGAGCTGATCAAAAGGAAGCAAAAAAGAAGGAAGCAGAAATGGAAGGTGGTGATTCCATTTACAGCTTAAGGTAACATACTGTACAGGTGTAAAAGGTAAGTGCCAGGCATTAGCTTTTATTGTTCATTTAACAGAAGGAGGAATTTGGAAATGGAAAGAAATGGCAGATGTGAGGAATGCAGTCAGCCTCAGAGACAGCTTGCCAGCTCATGGCAGACAAAGAGTTGTGTAACAAGACCAGTTTAAAGTTTATGACTGAAAAAAAATAAAGTATGAATTTGCAACAGTAGAAAAGACCAGAGATTGAACTAACTAATGCCAGGGAGGATCTTTATACTATTATTTTAAATTGTTTTGATATATTTCCAGTTCAAGCTGGAATATAAAAAAGCCTAATTCAACAATAAGAAAGCAAAAGCAAGTACTGATTTAGCTATTGAATTTAATGCCTAGAAAAGTATTTAAATAATCTAAAATTCAGTTAGTGATCCCAGATCTGAAAGACAGTATCAGGCAAAAATTGTTGCTTTAAACAAAAGCTACAGATTCAAGATGTTGCCTCTGTTAGGAGAACTGCATTAATTAGCTAATCAGTTTAGTAGTTAGAACTGTGATAATTCACTCTTTCAGAGGAGCTGGGCAAGAGAATCACTGAAATCCAGCCACAGTTTCCTATTCTGAAACAATCTGAGTGCACATTAAGTCAGAATATAATGGTCAATTGTTTGTTCACACTCTGATAACCACCATTATCATAATACTGAACACTAAAAAAGCAATTTATTTTGAACAGCTCTTAAGTCATGACCATAAGTGACAGCAGTAGGATTACCTATAAAATCAGTTGAAGAAAAACTCATGTTATGTAAGATGATAACCTTTAGGAAAATTTAAACTGATGCCAATGAAATTATTTGCAAAGTAAGTTATACATGACACAATATAGCCTTTCATAGAAACATCAATAAAATATAAATAGTTTGCCTTTTTCCCACAAGAAAAAAACAAATCAAACCCAAGGTAACACAATGAAAAAGCCTTATTTGCTTTTATTACTAGAATTACAAATTATAATTAAAAATCATAATTTATTTTATGTCTCAGAATAATACAACATAGTGATAATCATGACTGCTAAAAGAGTAAGGCATTAGGAACTTTAAAATTTAACCAATGTTTGCTTGAATTCTGCTCTGAGAAAAACAAGTCCTGTGGGTTCAAGGAAGAATGAGGCAAGCCTGCTCTTCCAAGAAGAAAAATAACCAGCAGTCTCTACAGAAAACCACAGAACATGTGGCTGAACATTTAAATGATATCATTATAGTCATGGATAATTGCCAGAAAGTGATGATTATATGAAAATCAGCATATATTTTCAGGCCAACTTTGTCTCAAGACACTTTTCTCCTCATTTCCCCCTCCTTCCCTTATCTTTCAGAAGTGCCCTTTGTGCAGCAGCAAGTTGAGAGATGAGGAATGTGCATGTTCCACTTCTGAAAGTACTGGGAATCTTCTGGGAAAAAATCTGTTCTCATGAGCCACCTCCAAAGAGCAAGACACTTTGTCTAAACTTCAGTGGTTTAATTAGGTTAATTTAAGTTTTAAGTCTTAAGTCAAAGGTTCATTCCCAGCTGTGAAATGTTTTTTTACCAACCCCCACTGAAAACATTCAAGTTGCTGCTTCCTTAATAGCAACGTTTGTTCCTATCCAAGCACTGCCGTGGCAGACTGTGAGAAATTACAAGATACAAGTGGGAATTAATATTGCAATTAAAGGTTTTGAATTCTGAAAAAGATTAAATAAACAGATTTAATCCATGTTTTTCTTAATTGAAAACAATTAAAAAGCAGAAACAAAAATTAAGGCAAACACAATCTACAAAATTAGGAACTGATGGTGACAAGAATTTGTCTCTCAAAGGGGACCAAGTACATCAGGAAAATTACTTTAAAAGGTGAATTGAAAAAGGCAATAGATAAATCAGCAAATGGAGATGTGGGATAGAAGCAGAAAGACACTGGGAACAAAAATAACTCCTATTTGTTTGCTTTAGATGCTTAGATCCTGGTTTTGTTGCTTTTATATCCAGCAAGGAAATATTGTGCTCACTTTAAGTAGACAAATACAGTGAATAAATGCACTGTAGAGCCTGGGAAAAAGAAGGAACATTTTTTTTTTTTTTTTGCTGATTTATGTTTTGCACCCCTGAGAGAAGCATGATCTCACATTTGTACCAAAAATCACTTTTGTGGGGACTGATGGAAGGCAAAACAGTCGTGGGGCAAATTCCAGGCAGAAGAATAGGAACTGGTTGAGACCATGACTGAAAACTCAGAATAAAATACGGTGCTCAATGAACCTGGCAGTCAAGCACAACTGTGCAAGACCAAGGAAGGAATTGTATTCCAGGGACAAAAGCCTCTCTGACTGCTACCACAGAAGTAAAGGGACTGGCAGTCAATTACCAACCACACTGATTGCAAAATTGAGGTGTGGAAGAAATGTCACCAAAATTAGTTTCCATCTTCAAATCTTCTTCCACTATTACAATTCTCTTACTGTGTCTGTTTTATCATCCCACTATTGAGGCTATTTGCTGACTGTAATGGGGAGTCTGAGCGACAGTAATGCCTGATGTGGTGACCCAGCTCATAACACACTGAAAATGCTCACCAAAACAGCAGTGCAATAATCCCTGCAGGCGTCTGACTTGAGGAAACCTGATTAAAAACTGGCACATACGTTGCCTAAAACCCTTAGCAGTGCTGAGGTTTGTATTGTGTCAGGTGTGAGAAATAATGAAGCACAAATTCACATAAACTTCAGACTCGAGCAGGTAATTTCTTCCCAGGTAGAAATTCAGAGGTAAGGCAGACAATCAGGAATGCTGGCCCAGATGGAATGCTGGGAGCAGGTTCAGAGCAGAGCTCTGAACACAAGATCTGTTGAGCAATAGAGCAAAAGGACAGATTCTGGTAACAGGACAGTAGAAGGAAGAACAGCAGTCCTGGGAAATGGTATTCACAGAAAAGTCCAGCTGTCCTTCCTTGTGGTCTGTGAGCATCTGTGCTGATTTGAAATCATGTTGATTTAACCACGGATCTTAAACATAGATACTTCTGCAAAATGAATGAAAATCATGGAATGGTTTGGGTTGGAAGGTACCTTCTGGGCTCCCCTAATCCAACCCCACTTGTCAGGGGCAGGGACATCTTCCATTAGACCAGGTTACTCAAAGCCCCATCCAACCTGGCCTTGAAAACTCAGAATGATGGGACATCTACAACTTCTCTGTACAACCTGGGCCAACACCTCACCATTCTTAAGCTAAATAATTTCTTCCTGAAGTGCCATTTATGCCTACTCTCTTTCAGCTTAAAATCATTGCTCTTTGCCCTGTCATCACAGACCTTGGTAAAAGTCTGTTTGTCCTCTTCCAAACCCCCTTTACATATCCAAAGGCTAAAATGTCCTTACTTACATATTTCAGGTACACAACCATACTGTCTCACCAAGGATCTCCTTCAAATCATGTTCCACAGTCTGTCCAAATTTCATTTATAGAAAATTGAGCTTGTGAGGGTCAATGCTCCACAGGAAAAGAGTACAGCGACTTGTATTCTTTTTTAGCATTATTGATTTCTGCTAGGAGTTCTAAAGAGGCCTCATATGCATTTTTGATGTTTCTGAGTTCTCTTGGTTATCTCTTTTCTCTTTAGATCCCTCATTCTATTAGCATCCATAATTATACAGTCATCAGGCTTTTCAGCCTTTCCAGCTATTGTTCTGTAAAAACTGCATTAAAATACTCATGCTGTTGATTTTTTTTTTGTTTGTTTTATGGCAGAAAATGTCTGGGAAACCTTTTAGCTAGTGCCTGCAGACTGACTTTCAGTTAGAAGAAAAGTTTAAGATATATTTCAACATTTTCATTACAATCAGAATTTTTATATTTTACCTAGAAAAGTCATAAGAACAGGACATAATGGCTACCCTAATTTTTCAATTAAATATAGCAATGGCATACACATACATAAATGTATAAGATATACAGATGCTAGAAATACTAATTAATCTATAGTTTTTCCCCAGTAGAGGAGTGAAATCTGTTGAAATTGAAGACTGAAATCAGGATGGGAAAAAGACACATGGACCCATCTTTCCTCTGCAAGGAGCAGAGAGAAAAATCCCTTGACAGCACCTGAGTTTGGTAAATTGCTGATTCATTCTTAGGTTTCACAATGCAAAGTTTCTGCTCCTCTTTCTGCCTACTGAACCCCATTCATAATCAAGGGTTAATTCTCTTTAAAAGTCAGAAAAATAGCTTGACTAAGAAAAGCCTTTCCAATGGCTGGGTTGTAACTCTCAAGGATTCTTATTGGTTTCAGACCTTTTCTTTTGAAATCTTCCTTTTGTGAAGGTCTCTCAGTGGAAATCTGGCAAGAGAGTTTCCACCAATGGACTCTTGAAAAATGGCCAAAAGCTTCAAAACACAAACACATTCAAAACACTGGCACACAACTCATTATTTTTAAAGCATAGCAAATTTCACAGTAAATTTTAATAGTGTTTTACAACCAATTACAGCACGAAATGCCACCATAAAATCATTGCTTGTGATCAGGCTGGATTTAGTGAAAAGCTTACTGTTAGGGCAGTCTAAAAATCTCTGATTCTTTTCCAAGTGTCCATGTTTTTGGAAAAAAAAGTTCTTAACAGCACAATAGAATTTCTCCCTGCCACAGAGCCTTTATTTCAAAAGCATTACTAGAATTCCCTAGATCTGAACTCCTAGACTGCTCTGTAAGATGCAATGTAGTGTTATTACACTCCAGATGCAGCCACTACTGCTACAATTTGGAAGTCAGATTATATGGTGTGTATCCTGATGAAAAGTAAGGACCATTCCCTTGCAAAAGATAATCTATTTCCTTAAATATTTATCTTTGTATCATACTTAAGAGAGGAAAGATACAGAAACAAGTGTGGTGTATCCAAACCTCTATTAGACAGGCAGAGTTTGTTTTATTCTGTGACTGAATCTTTCAATCATGCAAAGCAAATAAACTCAAAGGCAAACTCTGAAAATGCCTATTCTAGTCCTGATTTCCCTGCAACCTTGCAAACTTCCACGTGAAGCCTCACCTCTAGTGAGACTGAAAAAGAGCAGATGACAAGCTCCTCAATATCCAGCTTGCTGGAGTTTGGGAAGAACTGGCTGCTGAACAAAATTAAGTCAAATTTCCCTGCATCACAATGGAAAACATGGAACTGCCAAACTGCACCTCTCAGACAAGGCCCTGCCACAAACCATGCCAGTGAAGAAGGAAGAGCTGATTCTTAATTCTTTACCATATTGTGAGGAGGAGAGAAAGGCTGACTAAAACAGCCTTTTCAAGAACTCCAATGAGATTTGCACAATTTTACACTTCCACATGTGCCAGTAAGCTTTGGAAATCCGTGTTGCTTCAGCTGCTGCTGCAGAAAGCATGAGAGAATAGCTGACAACTGAAAAGCATCTGAAATAAAGGGTGCAGGAATGCTGAGAGGGACAAGCTGACCCACAGCTGTCCTGAAGCTGATGTCTGGTTGCTCCCAGGCCTCAATCTGTCATCACCCACACCACGTGTTAGTTGTACATATACCCTTTGTTTTGCCTTTTTCTCTACTTGTCCACAAAATCCAGACATCTATCCAAGATTCCTCACCCAAGGAGCTGCTAAATGGCCAAGGCAATGAAACTGTTCCATGTTTGGCTCTTTCCACAACAAATAGCCCTCAGAAACTGTCTGATCAAGTTCTACAGCTTCAGATGCTTCCACATGCCACCACACCACCCTTGAGCACATATGACACAAGCTGAGCTTTGTGCTATAAAACAGCACAGTCCTCATATTGTTTCAAACAATTTGAAAAACAAAAGAAAAAAGGCACACAGAGTTTAAAGTTGACTTTGAGGCTGAGAAATGCAGATTTAAGCAACACTGCTCTACCTGGATGCAGTCAGCAGTTTTTGTGTGGCCACAGACTGGCAATCAGGAATGCAATGTACAGTATTACAAGGCCACAGTCACACCAGACACCAGTGTTATAGAGGTCTCCTGGCATTTTAGGAATCAGAACTGCTTTTTTTCAGGATACTTATGCAGTGGTGGTTAAATCTTTTCAGTCTGGCTCAGGGCTATCAGAGTGCCTGCACTACTTTATGTCCTTCATCAGAAAACGATTTCTGTAGTAAACACAAACTTGCAATAGTTAAAGACTAATAAAGACAAACAACAGTCAGAGAACAAAGGAATTTTTGTGCAAAACTGCAGAATATCATTCTATTCAAAAGAAATTTACCTTGATTTTGATGTTTCCTCTGGTGAGGTTGTTGTAGCAGTGACATCACAGTAGTGTAAATCCCTGTGGTGTCTTGGTTAGGTGGGTTGGAGCCCTGAGCCAAACCCAGGTGAGATGAATTCTGGCTGTTCCACACATCCCTGGCAGCAATTCCAGCCAATCCTTCCTTAGCTCACACAGGTGGGATGGGGCAGGGGAATCCTCAAACCATCTCTTAAATCTTGCCTTTTACAATGGCTCAGAACCAACAGGGAAAATCCCATCTCCAAGTTTGGACAGTTCTGTAAAAACCCAAATTTGGTTTGATTGCTCAAAGATCCATCATAATGAAAATGAAACTATTACATAGTTTACATTATTTTTAAATTAGAAGGGGAAATATAATGAATGCTTAATTATTTTCTAATGTCTTCATGGACTGTAGCAATTTTAGTGTCAAACTGAAAGAATTATGTCCACAGTATTTGTTTGTAACAATGCAATATTACAGACCCTGCTTTGATCATTTTGCTTAAAGAAAATCCTGATATGTGCATATTAAATAGCTTTTTGATTTTGTTTTTTTATTTCCTATTAAAAAATGTATGGCTTGGTCAACTGGAGATGACAGATTGGCTGACTTTTAAAGCATCTAGAAATTTAAAGAGAGAATTTTGTGCTGGTCTTTGGAACTAAAAAAAAAAGAGCACTCAATAAAGGATGAGAAACAATGTTATATCTAGTATGAAAAAGTCAGATTCTTTCTTTCACCCACTGAAAATAAATATAATTTAAACCAGAAAATACTGTATCAGTATATATTTTAGAGCACAAATCTACAGAAGGAAAAAAAAAATCTGAACTAATTACTTTTACTAAGTTGAAACATCCAGAGACAAGAAATTGCCCAAAAAACTATGATCTCCCTGGGGATATTTTTATTAATTTCAGCTTTTGTTGAGAATTCAGTGAACAGAATTTTCTTCTATAGTTTGTTCAGTTTTAGCTGACGTACATAGAAATTTTTATATCCATTCTAAAATGGAGCTATTTGAAAAAAAATAACATATTGATGCTCTCATCTTTTGTAACGACTCTGTGGTCCCATGACCAGAATGAATTAAGAAAAAAAAACCTAAAATGTCAAGTGCTTATTGTCTGAAACTTCCATGGGAATTAGCAGCCCTGATTTTTTCAATAAATCCTTTAAGGAGCATGAAATTTGCACACAAACAAACACGATTCTACTAACTCTGCACAAGTTAGCCAAACTTTCTTTAAATTCTTTTGGCAACTTATATGAATAAACTGATTTTTAAAATGAAAGAATGAGGAGGCAATGAGGCTGAGGAAATGGAAAAGAAAAACCTTTATGCATTTTCTTCCAAACCTGAGAGTTATATAGCATTTTAAATAATCATTCAAACACATGGGAAGGTGTTTCTCTATTCTAATACACTGAAAAAAAGTCTATCTATAACTAGGTAATATAAATTCCTATTGCAATGATACTGCAGTATGATGATTTCCTTCCTGATTTTGTATAAATAATAAAGGACTGCTATGAGGGACAGTTTTCTTGCAACTAGCTCAAGCAAGAATAGCAAATAACACCATCTAATCTGGAGAGAAATATTTCTGTTCTGAGTAGGTGTTTAAATTTTTTTAAAGATCAGTTTGCTTTTATTATAGGGTGCAATTTTTGTGCCTTTTTTGGATATACTACTTCTTGGAAGATCGAAAAAAAAACCCCCGATTTATATTTATAAGTCTTTCATCAGCACTAAAATCCACAGACACAAAGTTGTGATGCTTTTTGAGTGAGGCAGGTTTTAAATCAGTTTATCCTGTATCTTAGCAGACAACGATTTATCAAGCAACACAGTGGGGCTGTTACAATCTGCAACTGTGCTGACAAGCTCTGTGCTGCAAAATGCAACCCAATTATTTAATGCTTTCCAATTAAATCAAGATACTTATTATTATGGTGAAAAATACAGCAAAGCCACCCAGATAATGTCTCCTGACTGCAAGCTCCAGCTCAGTTTCACCCACCCAGCTGGTTGGTCCCAAGCAAATCCCTTGTGCTTTACCTTGAGTATATGTGAGAAAAAAAAGTGCACGTTTAGAACTGATCTATAGCTTCTTCAAACTAGAGAAACACGAGGCCACACACTTCTCCTCACCTCACAAATGGTTCCAGTGCTAAGTTAGGAAGAAAAGTATTGCATTACATCATCCTGTGGTAGAAACCTAGTGAAAATAAGGCAGTTTTACTTTAATTCGAGGACTACAGGCAATCTAGTTTTACACTAAGCATTTTACATAAAACTACAAGAGTTTATTTATCTTAACCAACATTTTGGCATGAACTAGATGCCTGAGTCTTTATGGGAATAAAATACAACTTTTACTGAGTGGCCAATCTCCTTAATGTGCTTAATTTTAGCTAGTTGTCCAATAAATAAGCCTCCAAAAAAAAAACCACAATGGAGGAGGGAAAAAGGATACACTTTATTTAAGGTTTGAGTACAGGCAACTTGGGGCAGCATTATTAATAGAGGTTTCTATGTCAGCACTTACCAGGAGAGTGTTTACACTGATAAGGGCCTGCACCAAAGGGAGAGAGGGGCTTCCTGTCGGTGTGAAGGCAAAAGAAGACATCAGTACTTAGGATCTGTCAGGGAAAGAACTGCTTGTGTGTAATTCCTTCTTCCCACTTTCAAAGAAAAGATGAGCTGAGTGCATTCAAGCCATGAGCAGCATTCACACACGTTTCATGGGCCACAGGAAAGGGATGATCCTGCCACTGCCACTCAAACTGCCCCGAAATTCCCCCAGCAAAGCTCTGGTTTGTGTGTGGAACCAGAAATCCTTACCAAGCACAACGCTGTCAGCCCATTTCTAAACTCTCCCTGTGGTAATAAAAGCAAGCAGAGTTTTGATCTGCTTCCAGGAGGAACTGCTTGAAGCCTCTAAATTTTGCCTACCTCCCAAAAACAGGCATATGGCAGCCTGAATATTTAAATGTTGCATTTCCTTTAAGCTTTTCCTAAAGAAGAAGAAAAAAAGTTTTAGTATTATTTATTAATTTGTTTGCTGATTGTAGCATTGAAGTATTTGACTCCCAGTGAGGGATTTGGCAATCCACCTTATCAAAACTTTCCTTAGCATTTAGACTTTGAGCAGCACACCTATAATCCTCAAGACAATTTTCTATCCTCCTGTCCTTCTTCCTGCAGAGCCTAAATAGTTACAATAATTCAAGTGGCAGATAAAAATATATATTTATTAATAAATAAATAGAATATCTTGCAAAATTCTAGTATTATGTACAGGGGCCAGTCAATAAATCCCATTTGAAACTGATTCTGTTCATTAAAAATTTGTCATGGAAGATATGAAGGTACAAGATTTCTGAATAATTAGGTTTAGCTGCTTAATTCATTAAAAAGCAATTACAACACGTATAGATATATAACACGAATGTATTACATATAACAAATATTTTTTTTTCTATTAACAGCAATGTATCCAGAAAATTAAAAGATTAAGTAAATGACAAGAAAGTTGGAGTATTTGGGTCTCCCAGTGACCTTTGACTGGATTCTGGTCTGGGAGGCTCATGTTCTGCAGTCTGAGACATGAAAGAATATGTTTCTTACCTCTTGTTGCTGCAGCATGGGGTTGAGTTCTTTGGCTTGTGCTTTTGGTACTAAAATGCTGCTTCTGTTTGTCAGCAAGAACACCTGCCTGTCTCACTAAAAAGACGTTCTCCACAGAACAGGACATTAATGACTTCCCTGACCTCTCTGTTGAATGCAAATATTATGGTCAACATTAATGGGAGCTAAATGACAAATTCATTTCTGATGTCATTTTGGAGAAGGATATAATCCCCAAAAATTCACCTTCAGACCCTGTGGCCACATTCACATGTGCACCCCTACTCAAACACAACCCTTGATCATCCCATCATTGATCTATGTAAGTAAGAACGATTCTGTGGAAGGATCTACACTCTTATTCAGATTTCTTCAAAGACACACTGGCATTGTCACCAATCCTCTTTTGCCAATTGTTTTTTTTAAATGTCATTAAGGAAAAGTTCCAGTGAGGAGGAGGATTTTTCTGTTCCCCATGATAATTTTGATGACAGCGATCACTTGAACTATTAAGGTCCACCACTTAAAAACAGACCATGGTATTGCAAAGAAGCCCACAATTAGCAACCAGAAAACGTAAATTTGGGACAACAAAAAATCCCACTGACCCCTGTTAAACCCAGAACACATTTGTCACTACCTGCACTTTATGTAAAGCTTAGTGCATGAGTTAGGTTTATACCTAGGCCACTCCTCCAACATCCTAGAAAATTCAATCCAGAATATACAAAAATATTTCTGTTTCTCTGTCCCTTCACCATTTCTGTGTGTGTAAGCAATATCTTCTTCTAGTCCCTTTCCTTTCCCCAGGAAGGGTTTAATGTCAAGAAGTCCTGAGCAAGAGCACATCCTAAGACTGGCCCTTGCTGAAAGGGCATAAACTTGCAGATAAAGACTCTAAGCTTGTATAATCAGAAACCTTTCAATTAATTCAAGTTCTTTCTCTGTGTCATCAGCAGATGGTTTACTTACTGTTGTTATAACATGTAGCAATCTGAGACAAAGTAATTAACAGCATATAAATTATTAAGTACTTAAGTGAATTGTCAGCGTTTTCCACCCTTATGGTTTTTTTTGGTGAAAAAATTGAACAGCTGACTTGTAATTAATGATACCAACTATAAAATATCGAATTGATGTGGTTAAATAGCATTGTATTCCTTAAAATATCGTAGCTAAAGTGATTTAGCCATGGCTTTAATTTATTAATAGAATGATAGCTTTGATGTAGTGCTCTTCTGTGTGCAATAGTGTGTGATAATAATCCTTGTTATTTTCTTATCTAAACAAGCAGCATTTCTTGTAATCATGACCAAACGATCCTAATTGTTTATTCCTCAATTTACTTTTCATTGTAACTGAGATGATGAGCACTCACAGGCTTATTACTAAATAACAGAACATGTTTTTAACAGACACACATTGCAGAGATGTCTTTTCTTGGTTCTTATTTATTTCTCCTGAGTGCTGCTGCACACAACAGAGGAAGATGACAGGTCAGGGCATTTAGTTCCTACACCCTTAGCAAGACCATTATCCAGAGAAGTTCAGGACATGTGCACTGAGGATACTCAGAGCTGGTGTGTGTAGGAGGAAAACAGTTTCATTACTTGGAGCTTTTCTTCTGACCAGGTCAGTTTGAGAACTGATATCAGAACAGTAATTATACAGAGAAAAATCCAGCTTCTCTCCTTGACTTATTTTCTAAATGGGGTATCTGACACCAGCAGTATATATTTAATGGAAAATGAAGGCCGAGTAATCAGGTTTTGATTTCAGTTTTAATCTGTCATCTGATCAGACAGCTCCTCTAAATTGTACAGTGAATTTTGAAGCTTTACATCAATTTTATCTTGCATTCACAGCTGAAAAGGAACTTTTTTCAGTATGCTATGATAAAAAGAATGGATTGTAGATAAATATATATAGACAGTGATTATAGACATAGATATGGAATATTTTTGGACACAGGTAACAAATATTGTCATCCCTAAGTCATTTTGTCAATACCAAAACTTTTGTCAGTCACTGTGTGCCTGTGCTGCAGAGTGGCACCTGCTGAGGCACCATTTAGGCTCTTTAATGACTGATAAAGAACATATTACAAATATGCAAAGGGTTAAAGTTGCTTTTAATCAGGGGAATCAGCATGTCTACCATGTTTCATTAATCAGGCTTCTTAAGTCTGATAAATTTCTCCTGGTCCAAGGCCCCAAATGACTGCACCATGACAGCAGTGACTGAAATCTAGACATAGATATATTCTGCTTTTTACAGCTGTAATAGTCTTCCTCATTCAAACTGCTGTCTGTGGTTTCCTGTGAGTAGTAACATATAATTTTTTTTTTCCACTACAGATTGACCTTGTCTTATCAGCTCATTTCACCCCCACACCCATGGAGGAAACCCTGAAATGTATTTACAGTATTTACTGCAGCCTCTGCAGCTGCTGGTCTGAAAAGTGACCTGGAGCTGCAGCTCAGAGGCCCTTGCAGGAGTTCTGGAAGCAGAGCAGTGCCAGCAGCTCCTCGTGCCATTGGATCTGTGCACATTGGACTAGGCCTCTGAAACTGCTCTTGCAGTTGGTTTGGAGCCCCCAGGGCAGCAGAGTGGTTAGGGGGGGCATTTCAGGCATTAATTATGAACAGCTTTGCACTGCTGGGAATTTGGGATTATACAAGCCAGACAGGTCTAGCAGAAACAGTGTTTTACACTGTGCATATTTAGCACATTTCATCAGTGTTTTAGTTAACATTATCTTAAGGACTGTTCAAATTCTGCAGAAGAGAAAAAAAAAAAAAAAAAACAAAACCCAGGATACCTAGAAAGTTTTGGCAAGCAAACCCTCTCAGTCTCTCTCTCACCCTTAACCTCACTAACTCCTGTCAAAACTTAAATCCTTGAAGCCTCTTTTGCACTAAGCTTTCTGTGAATTCATAGAATGCTTCATATATTCACAGAAATTAGACATGAGAATGGCTGTGTCAACCTGTCCTTCCTCTGCTACTGCAATACAGTCCAAGGTTCAGTGACAATGTCTGACCAAATAGGAAGGGGTCTAGTAGAAAAAGGTGCTGTTTAAGGACCTGAAATATATTTATGACATGTACAGGGGTATTTTAGTTCAGAATAACCAGTTTGAAGGCTCATGCACATTAATGCTTGGAGCAAACAGGCATATTCCTGGACCCTGGCTTCTGGCTTACTTTAACCCAAAAGGAATCTCATTTGCATGCCACCAGGCTGTTCTGTGATGAAACCAGTGCACAGAAGGAAGGAGGGGAACTTCAAATCCTATGGTAATGCAGGTATACCTGATGAAATATTTAGACGGGCTGAGCTGGAATGTAGGGCACCCAAAATGTAATAAAGTTGCTGTTTGCTTTCCTCTTGACAGCCACAGTTCTTGGAATCATCCTCTCCATCTGTGGTTCATCCCACGCACTTCCTGCTGCTCAGTGTTTTGGAGTTGGAGATATTCACAGCCACATTCCCACAGGCAGCACCAGATACCTGAGATTTACACTAGAAACTGAGAGGGAGGGGATGGACAATCCGTGTTTGCAGTGCTTCATCCCCGGCCACTCCTGGCAATACACTCACTGCTGCTGGTCCAGTCTCAGAAGCTTCAAAGGGAGACTTTGGGCCAATGAAACAATTATTTTCACATGATTTCAAGGCACAATTCAGTGAACAATCAACATGAGATCTGAGCAAAAGTTCTTTTTCTTTCTCTTGATTATAGTAATTACCATTACAAAGATACCTGTCTATCTCTCTTCCAAGACCATTGACTCTGTTGTTTTAAAACAGTTCCCTGTTGATTACCACATGGATTTTAGACATAGTATATTTAAAACCATGTTACCTCAGAAACTCAAAATATTTACTAACAATTACCTCAGAAATTCAAAAGTATTTAATCACTAAAATTTCACTTACTGCAAATTCCTTTGTATTTCCACACTTTTCTTACAAAGCTATGTTTTTATTTAATTTGGTGTCTTTAAAAGCTAGTGATTTGATTTCTAGTCAAGAGAGTGACTAATTACAAAAAAAACAGAGGAGAAAAATATATTGGACTGTGTTATGTAAGCTTCGAAGAGCAGTTTCCAAACAAAATAAAGTCTCACCTTTTGAATTATTTTCCAGATTGTTTACTGGCACTCTCAGTAAACTGTATTTGTTTAGGTCAATGTTTTGTATTCATTGAGGTATTCATAGAAACAAAAATCTTTGAGAGTGTCTCCTATCTGTAAGAGAAATCTGTTTATTTTGCTGTACAGCAAGAGCTTGCCTAAATTTTTAAACAGAACTTCTGATAGCAAAAAAGGAAAACAACTAGGGAAGGGTATTAGCCAAAATATCTGTCAGCTAAACAGAACTTGTAAATCCAGTCAAACAACTAAAGGGCATCGCACTGTCAAATCATCAGATTGCAGATCCCTGCCCTGTGGTTTGCTGTCTTTTAGAGAAGGATGCAAACTGTTTAGCTCTCCCAAACCCTCCCCCCTTCCATCTGCCTACTGACCCATGCAGCTGCCTGAGCACTCGCATTCGCTCCACTGGAAATTTCATGCCTGCCTTGATAGAAGAAAGTAAAACGTTGCTGTGACAGCAGCTTCAATGGGACTGAGCAAAGAATGATGGAGAAGACTAAATGTGTTATATCTATGGATAGCTGAGAATTGGATGAGAAAACTCCGTGAATCACCGTGCACCAGAACTGTCAGAACAGAAAGTTTTCGGAGAAAAATGAAAAATACATGAAAGCCCCAAACCCAAAGTTGCAGTTTGGGTCACCATCAGGAAGGGAAGGAAATATATGTAAAGAATATGCCCTGCACAGGAATGTAGGTGCTCAAATGCAGAAAGCAACCACAAGTGCTTAATCTGCTAAAAGTCATATTAAATTCTACTGAGACCAGTGTATAATGAAAGTCTTGTCTGTTCTTGACCACCATTTTCCTCACCCTGGCATTTAGCAAAAATGCACTCCAGAAGGTAATTGAGCATGCTTTCTTCCTCTGGGGCCCATAAGTTTATTTACAAAGGAATATTTAAACAGTAACAAAGTGATGGATCTCTACAGAATAATTTCCTTACATATTCATGGAGGTAATCTTCTGAAGGGGCACACGCTGTTTGATAAGCTTCCACAGGATTCACTGAGGCAGGATACCCTGTAGACATGGTAAGCAAAAAGAAATTGCAAGCCATTATCCATTTCTTCACTAGAGTGCAAAATAAGTGTAGCCTCAGTAAAAAAGAACCTTCTCAGGAAAGTCAGTGCAGCAAAAAAATGTTATTTCAGGTAACATTTTGCACAATTAATAAAACTTTCGGGTGACATGGAAGACATTGCCTGTGACAGTCTGTGTTACAGCCTCTGTATTTTCTTGCACATAACATTTCTGTTTAGTCACTCTATAGGCAACCCAGGCAAGCTGCCAGACACCACATGTCGGGAGGTAAGGCTGAGACCACAAGATTTTAATAGAATTTACTGGCAGCGTTGCAATTAGCTATATCCAAATTTTAAAAAGCTATCCAACCACAAACCCTGGATTCATTTCAGCCTGGAGTAGGGTGACACTTCATTCCCCATTTTCAACATACAAAGTTAGCTCTGTTTATTCCCATAGGCTGGGCAAGAGAGATCAAGGGCTTCTCATTATTTTTTGTGAAACTCAAACTTTTAGAGAGATGACTATTGTGCTCAATGATACTAATCTCTTTAATCACACTGAGCTGAGGTCAATAGTACAATATTTACTGCCGATGTTTTAGAACAATTTGAACCTTTTGCTTTTGAAGACAATTATAATAACAGGGAAACTGAAGCCACTTTTATGAATAAATTTTACTATGCTGTACTGTGCAGTGCCATGGTTAAGAACCTGTGAACAATGAAATGATAAAGACTATTGGAAATTTTTGTAACAAAAGCATTTGGTAATTGTTATCTGAAGAGAAAATTCCCAGAGGAAGTCTCTGCACGTGGCACACCACATATACCAGTTTCTCTTTTGGAGACAAACACACAGATTCACTCTATGTATAACTACACAGTTGCACAGAAACTTAAAATTCTAATAAATGAAACCAAAGCACTGCAAACAGCTCACTGAAAACAGAGCAATGCCAATCCTATCCCTTGTCCATGCTATTCTGCCTGGGGAATTGTTCTTCTCCTCTTTCTCCTTGCACATATATGTGTTCATATGTGGGGCATTTGAAATCGTGGTGACACCAATTCTGGCAGTTAAAGGTTCCAATCTGTGAAGCCACCTCCTTGTCTTTCAGCCAACCCACAACACATACAGCATTTATACTCATTTCTTCAACTGCATTTCTACCTGGAACATGCAATAACTCCTTTTATACCTCCCTTTATTCCTCAGTCACCGACATCCCAGCAAGGGAGTTTGTTATTAAAAACTGGTAAGCAAACACACATCTCACAGCCTCTTTTCTCAATAGATGAAGATCATATGGTTTCAGTCTTTCTGCTTTCCCTACTAAGGTAACTCTTTGTTCAAATAATTTCTCCTTGTCAGTCTCCCAAAGTTCTAGACACACACCACCACACTTACCCATAGCTTTCTCAACCCAACAATGATGATTCACCTAACCTACATTATTGTAAATGGAATCTGCATGCATAAATTCCAGCTACCTCAATATCCCCTTTAGGGCTATCACAGTGTTTTAGATGGGAAAATTATCTGTAGAAATTTCTAGATCAGCATTGAAATTTTTGCATACAATAAATTATTGAGGAATTGCTGAAGAAAACAATCTTAAGGTTTATTACAGAACTTATTTGATGCAACTACACAACGAGTCAGTCACAGAAATTACCTAGCTGCTCTTCATAGACAATTACACACATTATCTAAAAGCAACTGCCATACAAACAGAATTCCATTTCCAAATTGATGCAGTAGACATGGCCCACTGCTCAAGGTGCTGCACCTCAATTATCCTGAAGGACAATTTTAGCAAATGAACTTCATTAAGCCTAGGTTTTATCAGTCCCAACCTTGGCTGCCCATTGCCATTTTCTATATGTGAAGCTTGTTTGCAAACACAGCATGGAAAACCCAAGACAACAGAAAAATATTCCTGATGCTAGAAAATGTAATTTGATTTTATCACTGAGCATCTCAATGAGAGCACTGTGGTGAAGCACTGCACAAAGAGTTTGCTGAATCATGAGTAATGAGGAATTAACCTCAAGCAATACAAGAGATGGCTGTTTGCATAAATAAACAGTTAAAACTGACTTTGCTCCTCTCCATTTCCATATCCCTTCTTCTTTGACAGAAGTTGGTGGCTCCTTGCTGGGACCCTGAGATGTGTTTCAATGACACCACAGTTCTTCTGACAAGAAATGTAACTTCCCAATTCTCAATAACTTATTTGTATAACTAATTGGCCTCTTTTTCTTTTCCCCTCTCCCATTTAAGAATAAAAAAACCACTGTTCTGCTCCCATTTACTTATTTCAGGAAAGATTTTTAAAGTTCAGCAAACATGGATGTTTGGGCAAAACAAGTGCCTGTAAATTCTGACCCTAACACTGATCTGAACTCTTTCAATTCCATTGAAAATGAGTCAGAGATGGCCAAGGATTAAGACTTAATTTTCTCCAGCCCACAACCTAGAAAGACTCCTCACTTTCTTTTTCAGTGCTAGACAAGATTTTGCAATATTAAGAAAGAAAATTGAGATCAGATTCTATTGATATTTCAGTCAAAAACATGGCCAATGGGAGAAACAATACAAACTCCTAATGCTCATGTTTCATCCAGACTGACTCAGCCATGCTTGGTCTTCTAACCAAAGCCTCAATATTTGACCTCAGTTTCACAGTGAAAAATAATCTGAAAAATTTCTTTGATTTCACTTATTCCCAGATACTCATATTTTATACATTTGTGCCCACTGTTTTCTTGAAAAACAAGTGATCTGGAATTCAGTCAGTTACTCAAAGCTCCCTCTTTTCTTTCTTCATCACTTTCTGATGAAGTACCTCAGACCACCAAGGTAACAGTACTATGCAGTGAGAAGAAAGGAGGCAAAGACCTGTGAACATCACACAAGACAACGGATTTCTCCTCTCTCCCTCCTTTAAAACTGCCAGTTGTCAATCTGTAAGTCAGGGGTGGCAGAATGGGAAGGACTTTGATGAATAATTACTGCTAGTAACTTTCTCCTGCTGCTTTATTCCCTTCTTGTTCCACATTGCAGAATACTGGTGGATGTGAGGAGTAGCTCTCTAGGCAGAGATCGGTTTGGGCAGCTTAAATGCCTTTGTGAGCTGAAATTGCTTGCATTACCTATGGCTAGCTGGCAACCTGCTGTGAAAGGATGAACTAAACACCATGTGCAGGCATTAAAGATTTCTAGTATGTCAAATTTCGACCCTTTAATCTGGAAGGTTACTGTCACAGATGATGCACAGACCAATCCTTTTTTCATACCAATCAAATTAACATATGACTCTAGTTAATGGGTTTGTGCTCTCTAGTACCTGGAACTATGATAAAATGGTTATTTTGAACTCTTCTGCAAACACTAGGAAATAAAAATATACAAATTCTGTTCTGTTGTGATGTTTCCAGCTTGAATCTTTGAAGGCTGGTGTTTTGCTCCAAATTCCATTTGATTCATTGCTTCTTTTGCTGAATGGCCTAAAAAAACGAGCAAAGATCAACCCTAATATGAGGAAGGACTTTGGGATAGGGAGATTTTTTATTACTTCACGTTAGTCCACAGTTATCAGAATTTGCTAAATGTTAGAAGAAACTCTAGGGACAAGAGGAATCCCTTTACTCTTTTCTTCTGCAAAGGGATAAACTCTTTAACCTGTTATTCCTATGTATCATTTTGAATGCTCTGTTATGGGAGCAATTATCAGAGAAACTGGAAGTGTTGAAAATTGTTTATAAGGTAAGAAAAGCATTTTCAAAGTCAAAAAAATTGAACATCAGGGATCATGAAACATTGGGATTCAAGAAAATGAGCTGCATTCTCCAGTGTAGCTTTTAAAAAGCAGTTGTTTATAACAGCACATATAACTTGCTATTTTCTGTGAGGATAATTAACATGAAGTCTTCTTACAAATGCCACTCAAATGCAGGGCTGATGCTTTCTGAGCTCAAAATATTTCGCTGCACAGAGCAACAAAAGGCAGCAGTTGGACTTCACTGAAGTTGTCAGGCAGCACACAGCTCTATCAGGCACAGAAGGAAAGCTCTGAGGGGGTTAAAAGTCAATTGCAAGACCTGGGACCAGTGCCAATAAAATTGTACCTGGCCAGGCTTAAATTGAATTTTAGCTGCCAACTGTACATTTTCAGATCTCCAGAGGAAGCTGGTTCCTCCATGTGGGTGAAGTAGACAGAGGCAGCTGTTGAAATGGAAACCACTGCAGCAGACAACACGGGAACTGATTGAATTTAAAATTGGACTTTCTTATGCCTTGATTTTTTTGCCTCAGAATGCATTGAGGAGATGCAGGTGGCTGATAAACAGAAATGTATCACCCAGCCTAGAGGTTAAAAAACCCTTCCAAACAAACAGGAATTTTGTCTTTTGGGAGAGGAAAAAAACCCCTTGACAAATTTAGCAATAAGGTATAGAACCAGGCTTTTATTAGGTATAAATTAGATAAGTTATTCTACTTTATATCAACATTAGTAGATTGATGCCTAGATTACTTAGTGAAGCCAGTGTAAAATTAATATAATAATGCATTAATTTGGATATAATTACATAAAAATCTTATCCCAAGCCTAGGATTAGAGCTGGACTTGAAATAACATGCACATATATGTTATATATGTGTGTGTGTGAGTATTCCCTAATAGAGAGTAAACTGTAATTTTTTTTTTTACCTGTGCATAAACACAATTAAAAGCATGTTAATATTTACAGCTCCCAAAACTGCACAGTAAGAACTCCTGGAATTAAATTGTCATGAAGAAAGTGCTGGGTCACATCTTAATCTCTATCCCTACAAGATTTCAGATAATTTTGACTTGGGGTGCTCAGGTGGTGTGATTCCTTTCAGCATCACTGGGAAGTGCATTCCATTTACACCAGTGAAGGATCTAGTTTACCATGTCCAGCTGAGTCCAAGCTATAAATGCCTTGCTGCCTGCACCTTCCTTGTCACCACTGATGGCCTTGGTGCAGGCTTCTACCAGAGGTAGAAGTTCCTACCCGGAAAAGAGAAAATCTGTTTCTCTATGTGACAATTTTTCTTTTTATAAAAAAATATAGAGAGATAGAGCAAATAAGGAAACTATTTAATGCCTTCCAAAACAGGTAAAACCTGTGGTGTAACAAAGTTTGCTGTGACTCCTCCTCCTTGCATATTAGTCATTCTTGGCAAAGAGTTCCTCAGTCTTTATCTTAGCTGGAAGCAGGATGTTAAAGTGAGCTTACCCTGATATGGTGTCATCAACCATAGTGAAAATAGAAATGTGCACATAGAAAATTGTATTTCACTCATTCAAAGCCCACAGATACCATTTATAAGTTTACTGTTAAGTCATATTTCCTAATGACTGTTTTCATAGAGAGAACTCAGCTGAATTTGTCATCACCAATGGTGAAGTGCTGGAAGCCAAACGGATGACCCAAGGTCTTTAATGATTTTTTTTTTTTGGTAACATAACAAAACATTTTTTCTATATAAACCAGAAACTGAAATCTACCTCAAATTTTTTTTTTTTTATCCTCAAAATGTCTTTTTTTTTCCCACAAAATTTGAAACACAAATAGAGGGAAGACACAGGTTAAAATGTAACCTTTCCTTACAAAACCAAAAATGCAGTATTTGTATAGTTCTAGTGATAGCAGTGCTTAGAAGGATGGCGCAAAAAATTCTTCTTTCCTCACCATATCCAAGGTGAAGACAGAAAAATTAAGCAAGGGTTCTTGGCCACCATAACATTATTTAGGAAGTATCACAGACTGTCTTTCTCTAAATTGTCAAAGGAAAAGGACTTACAGAAAGATGTTTGTCTTGGTTCACAGAAAAATGTTTGTCCTGGTTCTCTTTGTCTGTGTTATCACTGCTTTAAAAAAGGAGGCAATATTGGGTCAGTTCAATTCACAGTCCAGGTATGTAACTTCAGCCTAAGATAGATCAAAAAATAATGGCACCAGTGAAAAAAATTAAATTAGAATAATAACTGACCTGATATGACTTTAAGACCTGTTTGACTTTCAGATAAAATAAAATAAAAAAAAAAACTTCAATAAAGTGAACATTCATTTTTTTATATGAAGCTTATTTTTAGCCTCAGTAGAACAGTGATATAATGCTCTCTGAGGAGTAAGAAACAAGCATCATGGTTAACTTAATAGGGAATTTGACTTTGAATTTATTTCCTATTCAAGCTTCAAGAATTTTTCACAAAGAATGGAACGTTTTGGAGTGTTTTTAAAGAACAGACAGAATTTTCCCTGTCCATACTCTGTCTACAAACTAAAAAGCCCTCTCTGATAGCTGAATTAAATCTTCTTTGAGGTGAAAAAATGGAACCCCAAGTACAGTACTTCCCTGGCATGATATTATTGAATAGTTCTAAGCCCTTTGATCTTTCCAAGCCTACTTTGAAAAGGAAAAGAGCAAAGATGTGCATGTGATATAGTGGGGATTTTTCTTTGGTTGAGTATTTCCTTCTTCCTTTCTCCATGATTTATGTGAGTGAGTAGGAAAATTTGCAATGATCAGAGACCAGAAAGTTTCCCCCTATTGTAATTCTCTCATTTCTTTTATTTTTTTCTTTCATTCCTGAAATGTTCATCTTTTTTCCATCTCCAGATGCTTTCAAGTCCCTATTTAAACTACAGGTGGTTTTGGATTTTTTCCCTGGAGTGCCTTCCTGATACTTTAAATGTTTTTTTTTTTCTCTGTAGATGCAAAGTACCAAGTTAAGAATGCAAAGTGACCTGTAGCATAAGCAAAAGAAAACTAATAGAAACTCATTGTTCTGAAACTAGATCTTTAATTTCCAAATCTCGACAATATAGGTAGGCAGCATTTCAAAGGGGAATACTTCACATGTGTCCTCCAGACAAACTAATATACAGCTACACCATTATCTAATTTGGTACACATTTAATTTACAGTTTACAACCATATATAAGCTTATCCCTCATTACAAGCAGGCTTTTAATCAGCAAATCGACAAAGCGCACACATATAGCAGATTAACCTCACCTCTTTCAAGGCACATTGAATTAAATTTTGGTCCCACAGAAACCAACAGAAATCTTCCTACTTTGCAAAACAGGTCTAACTGTGGTAATTTGTATGAGATCATCATATTGCTGCATTCCTAAATGTTCTGGTTTCATTATCTTGCACAATAGTTTGGAGTTATTTTGCTCTTTAAAGTGGTGATTTTCTACCTGGTAATATCACTGTTATTAATTTGATGTACCATACCACATGGTAAGACAAAGCATTTTGGAGGTTTTAAGTTACACTTTGATCAGAGACCCCTCATTTAGGATATGGTGCTGTAAATGCAAACGATGGCATCAGTGTTTCACAGCTATAAGTTACCAGAGAACAATTTTCACTTTTCAGTGATGTGTTTTCATTGGCATTTTAATGAAAGGTGATTATCTAAAGATAGAATTCTAAAAAGATTTGCCAGCTATATTTTCTGCTCTTCACTCAATAATTTATCACAGTGCATCATTTCTTAAAGTGCAAGCAATATGCACAACTTAATTAATCTGCATTGGATCTGACGTGAAAAATGCTAAAAACAGTAATTGATTTACCATACTGGTAATCATAAAGCAAATAATAAAAATACACTGCATTGGATTTTAACTACTAAAGGCAAGGCTTAAGTCTGAATTTATTTGGTATGTTAACAAATACCCACTTCAACTTTTATCCAAAATAAGAGACATGGTAATAAAATGACACACTGGATTTCACAGAATAATCTGTTATGGAATAATATCAGGTGATTGGAATTTTGGACCAAACCTTCAATTTAAAGTATTTTTTTAAATAAAAACAAAAAAAATCCACCCCCCTCTCTCATAAAAATCAACAAACCAAACTAAACAATTACAAATCATCTCCCCTCCCTCCAAAATAGTTCTATTCTTGGGTAGCAAGGAGCAGAAGCAGTTATTTTAATAAAACCCATCACTCTTGGATTGCACTTAAAAAATCGTGTTTGGTGGTTTTTTTCCTACTGTAGATGTCATATAATGCTAATTGAAATTCTGGCTTAGTAGACAACAGCCATTGCAAAACCTACAAGAACAAAATGTCCCTTTGGGTCATGAGCAATTTATGGTAAAGCGGCACAAAAAGGTGAGTTTCAGGGAGAGAATTAGTTTGTAGCCCACCAATAACTGTTTCAAAGCAGATGCCTGAGCTGCAATACATCACACTCAGAGTATCTATAGGAGCCACTACTACCCCTGAATTCCAAAATTCGCTGCAGTTCTGTGGTAGGTGGTTGTGTATAAATTATTCCCTGTTCCGTGAGCCTTTTTCAGCACCATGGATAGCGGCAGGGCCCGACTCCCAGAGCAGTGACTGTTCCTTCTAGTCCAAATCATGATTAAATTTTATACATATATATGAATATCTATATTTATATATAGATATATATATGATAACTAGTAACTAATTGATGCCCTGAAGAGAATCCAAGGAAAAGGAACAAGACTGATGACATTTTAGAAGACAAGATCTATGGGGAAGTTTTAAACAAACAATTTTGTATTGGAAGTGAAAGATAAAGTGATTAGTTTTTGGGAAGGAAACAAACATGCACAGAAGGAGGCAAGGTACTTTTCACCATTTTTACCAAGGGAAGGGCAATAAGAATCAGTCTAATTCACCATGAGTATGATTTAAATGAAATATTAGCAGTAAGAGTCTAACTGCAATCAAGAATATATTGCTTGGCGAAGATATCAAAATTATAATTAATCAGAGGTTTCAAGAGAGTATTGGCAGCAATATGCATGCAGTAAGTATGTTATACTTTAACTACTGATAGCAGTCTCCTTTAATATCCCTTGAATTCCAAATTTTTAATGTTAAAATCTACTTTTTGGTAGCCAAAGCTCAAGTGTTAAAAACTGCCCTGATTTTCTAACATGTTGATCACACAGACCACTATAATGAAAATTAGATGTAATTACTTGGGCAACTTATCCAAAATGGATTCACTCACATTCATCTGTTGCTGTCTTGATCTTACAAGTGAAAGCAAATCAGATAACTAACAAAACCCCAGGAAAGAGACCAAAAACTAGGGTGTGTCCACATCCTTTTTGTAATCTAGGTATTTACTGAAACTCACCCAATCCTTAATGCTTTCCTTTATGTATTAAATAAAGGATAGTAAGTGTAAATTAAAAAAAAAAAAAACAGCTAAAACAAGTAATTTCTCTGCAGGAGTAACCATTTGCCAGCAATTTTTACTGTTTACAAGAACTCATACAGAGAAAAACATATTTCTATGTAGAGATCAACTATTGAGAATCAAAACCAGTAATGAGCAACTCTATCAGAATCTCAGTAAGACAACACCAAGTTATGTAGAATGAGTGATTTACATAATAATTGACTCGGGGTTTTTTTAGCAGTTTAAAGGCAATAGATAGTTCTTTCCCCAAACATTCCTCAAGAAGTTAATGACCAGAAAAAGAACCATGGAAAGCAGGTAATCACTTGTTAATTGATCTGCTACTAGTCCTGTATGAAACCTTGAGCAGTACATCCACTATGGAGCCTTGGGAATACATTTGCTGGTTGAGCTGCACCTTGGGACGAGCTGCAAAGATGAGCACCCGAATATTTATTACAAAATATTCATTTTCTATGAACCTAGAGATACCTACACATTTTTCAAGACCTGTGAATATGGCAAAGACTCCACCAGATAATTTAGCACAGTGCCCACAGTACAAAGCTTTGTTCTTGCAAAGAGAAAAAGAAGAGTGCATAGCGAGAACTAAAATTTCCTTCAACTGAAAAAAAAATCTGTGATGAGAACAGGCATGAATGTGCTCAGAGGATGCAAATCGCAGCTTGCAGAAGGTTGTTTAAGTAGATTTTCCCCCCCCCTGTCTTCTCAGAGATTTCTTTGTTTTGTTGCAGTTGATGAATTCATTATAATCCATTTTGCACGCTGGCACATGTAATCTTTCCTTTTAATTTCTCAGGGCTCAGACCACACACATTTCTGTAAAATGACAGAAGACCACAAAGGGTGTATTTGGAAGCAACATGCAAATGTTCATGCTCTTTATTTGCACATCAATATCTGGCATGTTTTTAAAACACATTTCTTCATAACTCAAACAGGACCTGAGCATGGGATGGTAAAGAGGGAGGAATAGGAGGAAAGAAATATTGAGTGGTTTGAGTGAAAATCCAGTGGTTTGGGTTTTTTCCTGTGCTTGGCAAACAAGAATCTCAGAGGCTTTAATGAATTTCAGTCTCTTCACTAGACCTTTCCTGAATGATTGTGCAGAAGTTTTCTTCTGAACAAACAAAAGGCATGTGGCATGAAAATGCTCTGGAATTTGAAAGAGATGGAAGAAATTGAAAAGGCAAAGACCCCATAGGACTCAACCAACTCAGCCATTCTACATTCCTTAAACATACCACACTGGAGTACATTAATCAAGCAGTGAAGAGGTGAAGATGACACCCTGAACAAATTTCTAGCAAGAATTGATGACTGTAGAGGAATTTGGGTTTATGGTCTACATTAGCAATAGTAAATGATTTCAACATTCAGGGACACATGATGGAATTTAGTGGTCTAGCATTACCTTCATTTTCAATTAAATAAATTCTATCCACATTTACAGTCTGAGCTGGAATACAAAATAAGGCTGCCAGATGCTGAATCTGACTTAAAGCAAATACAATGGAGAAGCAGCATTCACAGGGAAAATATTATAGCAAAATTATAATTTTCATATCAGTCTTGGGATATACCTGATCAGAGAGAGGGCAAATGACAGAAATGATTGTGATCTCCCCAATAAAACAGGAGGAGAAAGAAACTATCCTAAGTTGCACTACTGTAAGTGGTGTGTGAAAAGAATCCTGTTGTGATTACATGGCTGACACCCAAGTTACCTGATCTTGGCACACACCTATCACAGCAGAAATCAGCATCACAAGAAAGACATGGAAAAAAACCCCACCGAACAAATAGAAAGGTAAAAGATTGAGCAACATGTTTTTGGTTATTTTTTTTTTACTCATAAGGTGCCTAAAGGAAAAGAAAGAAATATTCAAAATGGGGAATACTAATGAAGAACCTAGTTCTTTAGGTATAACATTAGAACAAATTCATAGGACCACTGAAGCCCCTAGCCATTTTGGAAGGATACAGTAGGGAAGAAATCCATTTGATCTGAGGATATACTTTATAGTTTGCCCTTGCTTTTGGAAGTAGAAGTCACCAGACTCTTGGGGAGGCTCCAGTTCAAAAGATGCAGCATATCTCTAGTCTCAAAAAAACAGGAAATGGGGGTAGCAAAGATATCAGAACAAAAGCCTAGATTTTTTTTTTTTTTTTCAGTGAGACATAAATGCATATTTAACTCCATTTGTATTAAAGAGAAATTTCAGAGATTGAGGCTAAATTTTCAGCTCTCCATTAGTGGAAATTTCTTCTTCTCCTTGACAAGTACCTCTGTGCTGAAATTTCACTTTTACTCCTTCCTTCAAAGACACTGGTGAATGAACTATACTCTGCCATCCACAGCTACCTCTGCCACCAGCTGCAGGCTGTTTTTCAATTTTGTTTTTCTCCCAGTTAATATTTCTTTGGACTTTTTCCATTATATTGAGTAATGTGTGGGCCAGAAGGATGCATGTGGCATGATGAGGTTACTCTTCTGTATTTCACAGAGCTTCACCAATACTTTTATTTCTTTATATGATCTTTTTTCTCCTTTTCATGGACTTCTACATAAAGCTCCCAAAATTGCCTTGTGTGGCAAAAGCTTAGCTGATCACTTTGAAAATGAGAGTGAAATCCACAGAGACACTGACAATACAGACATTTTGCTGGCACATGTAGATACACATATATTTCACCCTGCAGTTTAGAGAAAATGAGCTTAAAAATGTTTTGTTAATGATATCTTGGGTAAGTGATGCAATTAGCTATTATTTAGAATGCACTGTACGTGCACTAAAAAATTGAGCTAATGTTTTTTCTTATTATGCATTTCCAAACCTTGAATAAATCCAGTTTCCAGTTCTTTTAATTTCCTTTCTACTGTTAAGTGGGAAATGGCCAATTGAATGTCACTCTGCTTGTCTGAGAGAAAACATTTTCATCTACTCTGTCTTGACAGAAGAAAAAATAAACACTTGAGTCTTTTCAAAACTCTGCCAATGGAAAACGTTAAGACAGAAACCGTAAGAAATCAAGCTGAAGACAGATCAGAACCATCTCTTTTTTACTATATTCTTTATTATTACCCATTGAAGGGAGATCTTAATCTAAAGACTGAGTCATATAGTAGACAGGATGATGCAGAGGTAGGAAGGAAATTATTTAGCTTCTAAGTGAGTTGGAAAAATCTGGATGAAAGTAATGTTGCATTAATGTAAGGACACAGAATCAAAAATGGTCTGGGCTCAGCTGCAACTGCAGCCAGAGAAGAGCGGGGTGAGAACATGTGAGAGGAGCAGCCCTGCAGACACCCAGGCCAGGGCAGGAGGGGCAGTAGGTGCTCCAGGCATTGGGGGATGAGATCCTCCTGCAGCCCCTGGTGAGACCATGGTGAGGCAGCTGTGCCCCTGCAGCCCAGGGAGGGCATGGGGAGCAGAGATCCACCCACAGCCCTGGGAGGATCCATTCTAGAGCAGGAGGATGCCTGCAGGAAGCTGTAAACTCCATGAGAGGCCTGTGCTGGAACAGGGTCCTGGCAGGGACCTGCAGACTGAATGGAGAGAGGAGCCCACCCTGGAGCAGGACCTATAGGGAACAGGCTGGAACAGGCCTGAAGTACTGACCCTTTAGAAGGGAGACCCACATTGCAGAAGTTTGTGAAGAACTGTTTCCTCTGGGAGGGGCCTCATGCTGGAGCAAGGGAAGGACTCCTCTCCCTGAGCAGCTGTGGAAACAATGGGTGAGGAACAGACCATAATTCCCATTCCCTGTCTCCCTGTGTGCTGTTGGAGGGGAGGAGGTAGAGCTGGGAAGAAGGGGGTAGTGGGTGCAGGGGTTTTTTACAGTCTTGTTTTACTTCTCATTATCCTGCTCTGATTTTGCTATGAATAAATTGAATGCTCTCTCTCTGTCCTTATCCCTACTAATCTACTCAACTGAACCCTTTGTTACATTTTCTCTTCCCTCTCCAGTTGCAGGGGGCAATGTGAGAGACTTTGGTGGGTGCCTGACATCCAGCCGGGGTCAACCCACTGTACATCCCTACCTGAACAGGTCAAGGACTCCAGAATACCTTCCCACATCTGAAATCACAAGGACTTGAAGGTACAGATCTCTAGTTATACCAGCTCTTATTCCTGGAAGCAATTTAAGCTCTACTATGCACAGAAAAAGAAATCAAGCCATGACTGAACATGAACAGTAAATGCCTGAAGAATATATGACAAACTCATACGCTGACGTTTGTTGAAGTCTCATGTTCATATTGTCAGAAATAGCTGCCCCATCTGCAGAAATTATTCCTTGAAAGAAAACACTCATATTAAAAAGGTCAGCATTTCTTAAATGCATAGTTCAACTTGTTCTGATTATCATGTAAGCCACAGTAAAAATTAATTTTCTGACAGAAGTCCTGGAGAAAGCAGGGAGCAGAGCAGTTGTTCATTTGCCATAACACACGAGAGATCTTGTCTGGCTTCTCTAGAAGCAACAGGTTTAGATTACCTCCAAGTGTAGCATAATGGACAAGAAAGTCTGTTTCAATCTGGCAATGTTCTATGATCCTTTGTTCAGAGTGGACCAGATGTCTGTTGTTTTGTTAAGAATTAAGGCTGTCACTGTTTAAAAAACTGTACCTAGCATAGCAAGGCCACATGTGTGGCACAGGTGCGTTTTAACTGCTCTGCTGCGAGTTTCTCTGATTAACAACTAGGACTCTGGATGCTCAGCCAAGTCTCTTGTTTTAGTTTTGGGGATTGTTTTTTGAGTTGATTTGTTCTTGGTTTATTTCTGTGTGTGTGTGTGGTTTTTTTAAAGGCTACATGCCCACTGGAATAAAAAGAAGAGGCAGGGGGGCAGGCCCAAATGATTAAGAGGTGCAATTACTAAATCTTCAGACAAACACTTCTATGTGTTTGTGCTGGTTTTGGCTAGAGTAGAGTTAATTTGCTTCACAGTAGCTGGTATGGGGCTGTGTTTTGTACTGAAATGACTGTGGGTAATACAGAGATGTTTTTGTTGTTGCTGAGCAGGCCTTACTCAGAGCCTGGAGGGGCATAAGGAGCTGGGAGGGGACACAGCCAGGAGAGATGACCAGAACTGACCCCAGGAATATTTCAGACCATTTTACATCATGCTCAGGATATAAACTGGGGAAAAAAGGAGGAAGGGGAGGACATGTGGAATGATTTGTCTTCCTAAGTCACTGTTATGTGTGATGGAGCTCTACTCTCCTGGAGATGGCTGAACACCTGCCCAGCCACAAGAACAGTAAATCCATTCCTTGTTTTGCTCTGCTTTGTGTGCAGTTTTTGCTGTCTCTATTCAAATGACTTTATCTCAATACATGGATTTCCTATCTTTCACCCTTCTAATTCCCCACTGGTGGGGGAATGTGGTGCTTAGCTGCCAGCTGGGCTTAAACTATTACAGAATTGTCACACACACAGGTCCATGAGAGAATCCTGCTGATAACAGGGGACAGCTTCTGTGGCTCCAAGGTGACTCCTCCCCAAGGAAAAAAATATAGAGGAAAACCTTATACTTTATATATACCTTATACTATATATTAGCTTCTGTAGGTATTAAAAACCATTATTCATTAAACATCTGAAAAGAGGAGATTGACTTCTCTGTAAGTTTAAAAAAAGTTGAAGAGTCCTGTGGAAGGGCAGGCACTCACAAAAGGAAAAAAAAAATACTAAGCTAATATCAGTCACCTCTCAATCAGGCAGTCACAGTTCTCCAGCAGCAGGGAAAACTTTTAAATGGTCCTACCTTGCTTTTTTTACCTGTACTCTTGGTCACTTCTACCTTTAGTGCAAAAACTATAATTTGAGTGGCTGTACAAAAATGTATTTAGAAGTTGCCCTTGATGCCCTAAGCTCAATTTTCATCTGATGGGCTGACCTCAAGCAGAAGACTTGTATTTCATTTTATTGTCTTTTTGTCTGATGGGTTGAACAGAAAAAAAAAAATACACAAAATACAGAACAACAATCTAAACAAATCTTCTTTGTTTCCAGCAGATTACAAACTCTCTCCTGTTCTAGGCTTTAGTTTTTAAGAACTTATTTTTAAAAGAAAAAGAGAAAGGCTTGCATATACAACCTAATTTTGTGGTTCTCTTAACTTCTGAATATTTTGCCTTGCTACTCCAGTGTACTCTTAATTTGCACCTACTAAGCCAAAAGATTGAAAATGTTTACTGCCACTTCTACTGATTGTTTAAACGCATGTTTGATATATTATGACAACAGAAATACCACTGTAGCTCAGTAGGGTAGATTTTTTGCTCAGTGGTGGCTAAATCTTCTCTAACTGGCATATCTGTTTTGAGAAATAAATATACTACTGTAGAAACAGGAGGAAACACAAGAAAAACTGTAACAATACAGAAAGAATCATCTCAAAACTAAAGCCCTCATCACTCTGTACTTTTTAACTCATCAGTGATTTTATGTCTTTAAAAGGAGTTTTACATACTGAATTGCTGTTGTTGTGATTTACTTTATGCTACACTCAAAGTTTGTATTTATCCCAATGAAATCAGGTGCATGCTTGACATTTTTAATGCCAGGCAGGAAAGTAGAAATAATCTGGATTAATAGATAATTTATGATCTTTTAAACTTCAAACACACATAGGCAGGTCAAAAATGGAGGTCTTTGTCTGTCATAACAAATTGTAATTTATGTTTCTAATTCACTTTGAACACCATGGGCTTTGTTGGTAAAGTATGATCTCCAAAACACAATTTTACAAAAATTGATGGTAGTTCCATACAAGTTTTTCAACACACAATAGTATAAAAAAATGCAGTAATATTTTCTCACATTGGATATATTCTTTGGTGATTAGAGGAATAATAGGCAAGGCTTACCTTTCTTGATAAATATGACAGCCACATTCTACATCACTAATTCAGAAGGAGGTTTGTGAAGATACCCTTTGACACTGTCTCAGTTGAAAATCCTCTGTATTATCAGTAAGACCTTTCTGCTCATCCCCCCAAAAGACAGAAACAAAGCCAGACCTTGAAACAACTCCCTGAAAGTCTGTTCTTCCACTTCCTCTACATCTCTCTAAAGGAGCAATTACACAGCTTAAGAAAAAATATAAAATTATTAAGACTGTGATAGAGAAGCTTTCACCCAAAAATAAAAGGAGCTGGAGATTTTATAGGATTTTTCAGAGTTGACAATATTGCACTTAATTTCAGGTGAACAACCTTGAGATCCTCTGTAGAGAAGGCAATTTAGGGATATTCCTGTGGTTTCTTGTGAGAGCCTTAGCCCATACCTCTCAAAAATGCAATGTAATTTCTGTGAAAGTAGTTCTTACCTGCTACCACCTTCTGTTGAGCTCCTCTCTGAAAGGCACCAGCTCAGGATCCTTGGAGACTCCAGAATTCAGATTTGGCATTATTTTCTTCTGCATGGACAAAGTCTGGGCTCCTGCTGAGATCTCCACCCTGCCACCATGAAGGGATGTAGTCCCTCTCTGCTTTCTCCCTGAGTTTGAAACAGCTGCAGGCTAGGAAAGGGAGGTTCCTGTTTTTCACAAAAGGGAAGTACCTTAATTTCACCTGATGAGGGACTTCTTGACTATGCACCTGCCAGGAAAAAATTAGGAAAAAATATTAAAAACCCAAGCAACAGTGTGAAAAAAGAGCATTATTTTGAAAAGGAAAAAAATACAGAAAAGATAATTGGCAGATGTTCACTAGACCAACATTTACTTTCATAGCCCCACATGGCAGCTTTCACCATCAACAACTTCTTTTCTCCACAAGTTATGTCAAATTACACAACATATTTCTTCAACACTTCCCTGTCTATCCAATGAGAAATAATGTTACAAATTCATTTACTTCCATGGATTTTATTTATACCAAAAAGGATCCATCTGATACCAATGCCAAAGGATCTGTGCAACAAGAAGAACAGAATATTTTTTGTTAATTCCAACTCAGAACAGATATGCCCCATATATCTGCTGGTTCTGTACTATCCTGGTGAGCCCCAATGAATGTCTCTGGTATCTCAGTGCCAGTGAATCCCTGCTGCATCACAGCATTCTGCTCTCTTTCCTGGGCTCTGAGTTCTTCTGTGGTGAACTGCTTTAAAACCCCTATGGATCAGAGCTGGCTTCAGAGCTGCTCTGAGTGACAATCTGATGTCCAGTCCCATGCACAACATAAATCTGAATAATTTCTACTCTGCTTTGGGTTCAGTTACTGATAAGTGTGAACACAGAGCCCTGATCTGAAAGAAAGTGCATTCTAAGGAAGAGGAATCATGACAGGAAATCTTGAAAACATAAGATAGAATCTTATCTGAGTAAGAATCAATGAGATTGAGGCACTGTACCAAAGAGTTTATAGCATGTATGAGGTAGAAAGCACTGAACAATCATTTTTTTTCCTTTAAAAAAAAAAATCAAGGGAAAATAGCAAAAAGGAAAATGCAATTAAAATTTACTACTCTCCAAATTTCTCCTACCAAGACTATGTCTGAAATTGTTCTGGTTTCACTACACAAAATGTGTGACCTTAGCATATTATTTTAAAAGACTCTTACACAAAAGTCTTGGAATTGCATAACCCTTTTTCTAGAACTTCTTCTTCTCAGCCATTCCTAGGGTTTGGTTCCTTGTCCAGAAACATCCTCCTCCAAAAACCAGTGTCTACTGTCTCACAGTATTTTCCATTTTGGTCCTGATGAAAAGAGGGTTTTACCCTGTCTGATTTTTCAACTTAGTATTTCCAGTAACTAATACAGGCATTAGAAATGGCACATGGGCTCACACCTTTACTCTTGAAAAATGTTTAACAAGTAACTGGCTGGAAATGCCCTTGCTGCTTTGCCCACTTTTTAGTTCCAAAACAGGAAACCATGTCTAGCTTTTGGAGGGAGATTACAACTGCTTAATTCTGTTCACAGAGCTGTCGGAATGCTTTCAGATTTGCAAACATAAATCTTGATGTCTTTTCAGTTTATACTGAACAAAGCATTGATTTGCAGATGTGTTTTTAGTCTCTTACTTCAAACAAGCCTTTCTGCGTAAGCATGGCTTCTTTTTGCCCACCTGGACAACAGCCAAAGTCACACCCAAAAATTCCAGTTCTTTAAACTGACAAGTTGTGCTAGGGTGACTGGATGATGCTTCTATCCCCAGATCGTCTGTTCTGTCTGTGTTAGATATTGTGTTCTGTAGCTTTAAGACTGTATTGGAGTATCCAAAACAACCACGGTCTCACTAGCTGTATATCAGTAAATCTTCTAAAAGTTAAATATAGCAAACGAAAAAGCAGTTAAAAAATTATTACAAGTTTCTGTGGCTTTTCCTGTTGGTCACCCTCTTAATTTTTAGTGGAACCTAAAATACAACATATACAGGACTGAGCAATCAGCACTGGCCCATTCTTGCAAGTGCTTTTAAGCTGAACACTCCTAAATGTTTTCAGTTACCAGAAAATCCTAAGAAAGCCTAGAGAAGCTGAAGGATCATGTCTTTGGATCAGGAGTTTTCATTTGCACAGATGCTTGTGGCAGAACAAAATCTTTCAAAGTTTTAGACCTGCTAAGACAAGAATGATTACAGATTACAGAGGCTGCCCAATACTACTTTATAATTTTTTTTTTTTTGTATTCTAGGAAACTCTAAAAAAGGTGCTGCTTTGGCATATTCTTAATTCTGTGTTCTTTATTTGAATCCTTATTACTAAACAAAAATATTGCTCATTTTGGTTTTCCTTTCATCTGCATTTTCTGGATGCTGAAGTCTCACTTCTGGATCTTTCCCAATTTACAAGGATCTGAAAAGGTGCTAGATAAATAAAAAATAATCAGGTTCAAGTGAATGAAATCTACTTATATAATTTATACAAAGCAATAATTTTATTTTTGCATTAACTTAGAAAATTGTAGAAGTTTTTTATTGTTGTTGTAATAATTGTTGGTGAAAAACTATGTCAGGGCCTATAGTTGAACAAGGCAGCTACAGAAATTGTGGTATATGCTATGTATTGGTTTTGTTTTGGTGTTTCTGTTTGCCTGGGTTTTTTAATTATAAAAGACCCAAATCCGTTCAGATTTAAGTGGGGTTATCTATCTTTGTTGCCAGACTTAGATAGGGAATAAGACTAAACTGGAAGTGGCATTCTAAATCCTGGAGATATATCAATTTTTTTTGTTTTTTTTAGTCTGGAGGAGATTCGTTCAGTGAATGGTAAAGATTTTTAAGGTATCAGAACAATATACCAGTAAATGGCCTGGTTCAAAGTACAGAGGTCTTCTTAAAGAATTTAATCTACAAATAATTTTCATTGGTAATTAGAAATATTCCTGCATAAGTAATAGTAGGGAAAATCAGGGAGAAGAGTGTGTCACGGAGAAGTAAATGGACTTTTTCATCTGCTGACTTGATCTCTGAGATCTTTTGGACACTGAAGAGGTCATGGAGCTTGACAGGTTCATGGAAAGAACAACAAGTCCTTATTTAGCTAATCCATAGAACAGCAGTCTTTGAACAAACATAAAAACAAACAACACAGAATAAGCAGATTATGGCTGGAATCAGTCTAGAAAAAGATAAATCATGAAACATTACAATCATGCCTCAAAAAAAGAGCATTTCTCAGTCTGCAGGTGCTACAACTCAGACTTCACTCATTCACTGTACTGGATGCTTGCCCAATCAGTTTTTGATCCTGGGACTGCAGTAGAAAACTAATTTATCCCCAAGTTTTTTTTCTCTCCACAGATTTGCAAACATTAATGTCTGATATACACTAGGGAATTTTCCTTTACATGGTGAAGTGTGCAGACAGCCTGCAGTGGCCCCTGAAGAAAATGAAGAGTTATACTTCAGACTGGATAGTATGAAGTGTCATGTAAATTCTGGAGAATAAATGGCAGGGAAAACCTGCAGAAAGGCTGGGAAGGCTGACAACAGGGGAAGCAATGGTGGAAGTGGTAAGACAGGTGATGCATAACCAACATCCAAGGGAATCAATGCTTCTTAAAAACCTGTTCTACCTCCCTCCTCTCTGTCACAGAGCTTTGTTTCCTAAATTTGGAGCAGCATTGCTTGACACACAGCAGTAATGTAAATTACTGGCACTTCTTTCTACCTGGCTGCTTGATACAGATTTTACAGAGGATGAAGCTAAAAATCTCACTGGAGGGAAATTGCTTCATTTTTCCTGAAAAGTAACATATTCAGGACTCAGGGACTGAATGTGAAAATGAAATACACACTTCCCTGCAGGTCCCCTTTCCTGTGGTTACTATTAACAAGGATCCACTGAGAATAAGTTGTTGAATTAGAAGGATGAATGTTCACTTAATAGGAAAACGATGGATTTTTATTAGTATGGCAATACCTTCATGTTGCTGCAGATAGGAGAGTCTGTGTCAGGGTTTCTTTATCAGTCATCTCCTGAAGGATTCAAATTTAATGTGAGTGATTAAACTAAAGCAAAAAAAAATTGCTTTGTGACAAACTTTATTCAAAAACTTCTAGTCAGGAACTGATTGATTTGATTCTAATGGGGAAATAAAAGATGCATATTAATATTAAAGAATAAATAAGAAAACAGAGCTCACCAGTGCTTTTTTTCCTCCTCTTCCTTCCATCTTTGGATGTTTAAATATCTAAATAATATCAGTATTAATCCAATAAACATAAAAACTGTTCAGAGCCAAGTGACTACTAGTTTTCATGCACTGGCTAACCCTGGGGAGACTCAACTCCAAAAAATGATGAAGGAATTGGGCATAATTTGTACACGCACATCTAAATCCTTAATAAGTGGTCATGAGCAGGGATTTAGGTGTTTAAATTGCAGCAAATTGCAATCAAATTTTTAATCTGTGTTTAATTACATCTTAAATATTACATCTGCAAACCCATGGTCCGAATTTAAATTGAAAATGAATGTTTTCAGCAGTTTGGAACATAGAATAAGATTCACTGTTCAGTACTCTAAGTACCTAGTCTAGCCAGATCCTGTAGAGAGTAACCATTTGAAGTAATTTTAAAGAATCAGGGAGGCAGTTACATGTGTGTTATGCCAGGGAAAGAATTCCATTGACAACAGTGGGTTTGTAACAGGGTCAAATCAGGAATAAACACCAAAAAATGTACACTTAGGCTCTTGAGAGTTCATCAGTGAAGCCAAACAAAAGCAAAAGTACTTCATGGTTTAATCTGAACTTGCAAAATGTCAAACAATGGCAAAGGAGCATTTGAGCACTGTTTCTGCAGAATGGCCAGATTACAGAAGGATCACACCACAAACCTGAGAGCTTCAGGTTCCAACACAGCCTCCACTGGCTGCCTGTACTCTACATAATCAGGACTCACCACAATTCTAGGATTTGGAATGGACTGTTGTCAAAACAACTCATCATTTTTTATTTTCACTGGGCCTCAGTATAGAGTTCCTAAGAACTCCCACATGAAGGACAAGAGAGTTGCCATGGTCACTGACTGGACTGAGCAGGAACACACACATATCAAACATCTGGATCAATGCTGTCTTGAACCAGGTATCAGTAGCACCAGATATCAACAGTGAATCCAAATCCATACACAAACACATGGTGACTGTATATAAATATTCTATGTATACTACATATATATATATTTATGTATATATGTATTTTGTATATACTGTTTCACTATATTTAATATATGTATATATATTATGCACACATGGGTACACTGCCTCCTCCAGAACACTTTCTGCAATACATATACCTAGAACTAATACTGAGTACCAATTCAGCAGGATTCCAAAACATCCACAGGAAGAAGGAAATGCAGAAGACTGTGGGCTACAAGCAGCCATTATTTCCTCCAACAGCTTCTGTCATTCCTGTCACTTTTTTTTCCTTCAGCTTTTAAGAACCAGTTTGACATCACTTTGAGGAGGCTCTGAGGACAGAGAATTAGGAAGAAGGCTCTTGCAAGAGTAACCTGGCAAACACAGGTTTGCAGCTGAAGAAAGGAATAGAGGATTCAGTAGATGCTCAGAGTCAAGAGCAATGGAGTGAGGCCACAGGACTGGGAAGGAAATGTTCCTCGAAGTTCTGTGCTGAATTAGCCCTGACACTGGAGGGACAGGTCACTAACAGGAAAATGATTTGAGCATGGGAGAGCAAAACCAGCATTAATTATGAAGATGCTCTGGGACTACATGTAGTCCAGGCCTGGTAAGCTGATTTTGGTTTAGAAACGCGCTTTAGGACATGAATAATAAGGCAGCAGGATTTTTAGATTAAGAAAATGCCTTTGGTTGGTTTAGACAGATCATCTGTCTATTTAATGCTTTATTAAAAACTTTATCCTCTTGAAGTCCTTACTGCCAATTAGTGTCAATTAACATAAATTTAATCAGCCTTCCTCTGCTCCCAGTACAATGCTGTAAAAGCAGTGTAGTTCCAGCAATTTCAGTGTGATTTATATCAGCCTAAATGGGAAAAGAATGAGCCTTAATAGGTGTGCATTTAAGTGTATGTTCTTAAAGCACAGTTTGTAACGTGCCCCAGCCCAGGTAACTGAATTCCTGTGGGGCACATTTGTGATCATAAACTAGACTTTTATTTTAAGTTAATCCAAACAATTAGCTTCTCTGGCAGAGCCTTGCAGGCAGCTCTGAAGAGGTAATATTATACAGCAGCTTTAATTTTGAGTAAACTAGATCACAGAACTGCATTAATAATTCTGAACATAACTTGGTTTGGTTAAAGTATCCAATCATGTTTCAAAAAGCATATGAAGATAGAAATCAGCATGGATATTAAAATAGTGATGCTGGCAGGGCAAGAGTTACCTGACTGGAGATTTAGAAGATGAGGTGCTTACAAAGGCAGATAATCACAAAGTCTAAATTTTCATACTGGAGGATAAAAATGAAAAAAAAAATTAGTTAGAAAACCTTGATAAACATCAATTATCTGCTTTAAATAAAAATATATTTGCTTCACAAATTTAAAGGGGGTGTATAAAGAGTAAAATCTTCTTATTTTAAATGCCTATTTTAATAAATATCAGTTAATATAAAATTATTCTTTGTCTTTTTCATGTAGTCCTCAGAATACCACAAAGCCTGCATGAAATGCACTACAGAATTAAGCATCAATTAACAAAAACTTAGCCCTAGATATGTTTCATTAAATTACACCAGCTCTGTGAAAAAGGTACCTTAAAATACCAGAGAATAAGCAGCATAAAGCCAAACAACTATATAAAAAAATACATACAGTAAATGGATCAAAAAGAAAGACAGGCTAAAAAAACATACCAAGAAAGATGTGGTGGCAACAATCAGGAATTCTAAATCAGAAACAGCGAGGACTGAACTGTCCTATGACACTGCAGATTTACAATCTCCTCAAAGGCATTTTCATACAGCTTTTGGGTAAACAGATACGTGTCTATGTATTTACACACACACATCAACCTGGCAACTGTTAAAAGACGTTTAAGAGAATGAAGTTGCTTTCAGTGTGTCTTGTTCACCCTTCACTGCAGCAGCTGGAAGCTGTATAATGAGCAGGATGGTGTCAGAAAGGCTGGTGGCACGGTTAAATCAGTTTTATCCTACCTTGCAATATTGGATTATGCGCCAAAGTTTCCTTCAAATGATGTGTGTAATGCCAGGTAAAGCAATTAAAATAAAACTTTTTTTTTTTTTTTTAATAGGTGTTCACAAGCTGTGTGCTTGAACACATTGGGGCATCTTGATACAATCCAAAAAGCCAACTACAACTGAACCCTGTGAGATGTCTGCTTTCATGGTGCAAAATACAGAGGATTCTGACATCACAAACTCTAGATGCCCCAAATAATAGGCAGATCCTGAAAGAGTTTATACAAACACTTCCTGTGTAGCTCAGAGTTTTAAAGTGCAGGTACATCCTTATTGTCTTTGTAGCACCTTTGTAAAAATTGCTAGAGAAGAGACAGGAGAAAAATAAGGCTATTTCTCATGTAGTCTTTATATCAATTATTAATTAGAATGAGGCTGAATAGCAAATGAAAATGGTATATGACATAAAACCCATACAAATGAATGTGACCACATCCTTATTATTGGACACTGTGAACATACAACCAAAACAAAGATGACAGAACAAGTGCCATGCTTCTAACTTATTAACTGGGATCACTTGACTCTGTAGCCTTGGCACTTCTTTATCTCATTCTGAAAGCATTAACTTCTCAATGAACTAAAGCTGATTAAGCCAGAGAAATTAAAAAATTAAAAAAATTACCTCCTTTATTTTTCTGTTGCCAGTTTGAAGGCTCAGAGCCTCACAAGCAAGAGACTATTCTTACCTTGGTAAATGGTAACGACAGCTGGGAGCACAGCAACAGTCAGCAGAGAGAAGAGACAAATATTTCCTTATAGAAATTAAGTTATTTTTTGAACAACAAAGAAATATGAAGATTCAGTAATTCCTGTATTCATCCCAGGTTATAACTGGCATAAGTTTAAAGTCACCCCCATTTTTTCCTCATGGGAAAGCTGTTGGAAGTGACATTTTACAATAAATTCAAAAACCCCAGCACTCTTCCTTTAATAAAACACACACAGATAGTTAAAACTCATATTTTTCTTAATAGACTAAACTTTCCTGAGGTACAAATTAAGGTAGAAACGTTTCAAGGGTAATGGTAACTGGTACTGGCAGTACCACCAGTCCTAGCTATAGTCACCACATTTTACAAAAACCTCTACCCTGATTCAAAAGCATAAATCAAAGATCCAGGTTCCAGGAATTACCTAGAATTCATCAACATTTTATGGCTGCCACACTCAAACATTTGACAGTGAGCATCTCGGGGTGATGGAAGTCTTTTGTTGGAGAAAATAAATTAATTTAAATTTACACAGCTGTAACAGAGTAAAGAGAAACAAGACTAGGGCCTTTCAAAGAAACAATGAAATGAAATACAGTCTGAGACAGGCATCTGAAGAGTACCTCAGAAAAAGGGGTTGTTTAGCAACACTAATGGGAAAATATTAAAAAGAGACCAGACTTGTGAAGGAAGCGGCCAGGTTACAAAAGCAGTGCAGACATTCCAATGATCACTCAGTGTCTGGCCTCACATCCTTAGGTGTTGCTAAGTGATTTTCTTTTTTGTGCCCATTGTGCTTTGAAAAGGACTAAATATTCCAAGTACTCTCATGATTTACCAGCAGTTTAGCCTTAATCAAGCTGTCCTGCATGCAAGATGCTTCCCTCTGGCTCAGCCACAGAAAGAAAAAAGGAGCTGATAGAATGAAAAACAGGGAAAGATCACTTCTGTAATTTACCCCTTGTCCAGAGACAAATAGTCTTTATTAGTATTCAACTTATGTTCAAGGATATTTTATTAAGATGCTTGCTTTCTTTTGGACTTTAATACCTTAGGGGATCATAAAAATAACAGCTTAAAGTCCTACTGCTTTATTACTTTTCTCCAATTTTCTTTACTAAACTCATTATTAAATGCAAAATTCCACTAAATTTTAAGATAATTAAAATATAATGCTTTCAAGCTGTTTTATCATCAATTCATTGTTTTGGTAAAAATGATCACCTCAATGTAGTGAAGAAGGACAAGCATTTCATCTTTCAACCTCTGATCTAAAATATCTATTACAAATGGTAAACATAAAATCAAGTGTTACGCTTTTTTGTTTTCTTCCAAGTCTAAACATCAGGTTTTGGGGTTTTTTAGTAATTCATATTACTCACCCCCCAAAAAGCCCAGTAAACTGTTTTCTAACAGGTTTAGGGAATAGTGGGCAAGCATGAAAAACCTGACAGTCTTTGTACCAGTCTCAAAGAGTCCTGAGCTTGACAGCAGAATTTCCTAGTGGAAACCCTTATTTACTGCCTTCATTCTGTGTGGCTTTGGCAGCTGCACAGCTCAGGAAGGTTTCATAAAGCAGAGCAATCAGAATATTTTTGGAATGCAGTTGATAGCATTATTAACAAGCTTGCTAGGTCTGTTTTCTGCACCCACTGCCAAATCAATTTGTAGTGGAGTCATGACTGTAACCAATTTCTTACAGTTACCAACTAATCCTGAATGAATCAGAACAACACAGCCCATTAAATTCCTAATTATACATATGTACATACATTTAAATAGGTCTAGATGCAGCCCATATTTTCACTGTACTGAAGTGGGAGAAGGCACTTAGTGATGTTAAGACTGTGCATGAGCCCTGCTCACAGGATCAGTTAGAAAGCTTGAGATGTTTCTTCTTTTATGGCCTCTGATTCTCACATCCATTTTTATTAAATATGCACCTCTGTCAAGCCTCTGACATGCAGCTCAGGTAGACACATTATAAAAATCACAGGGTGAAATCAGGACTCCTTGGCTCCCTGCCTACAGCAAATATGGGAACTGACTCTTTTAGATATGTCCCTATTGCCTCACCTCACAGAACATTGCTGACCTGGATAAACACCAGCACTGCCTGCCACAGAGCATCAGGGTTTACAACCAAAGCAGAAAAAATTATATTTCTTATGAAAAAAAAATATTCTGGCAGTCTTAGAAGCATTTCTTTTACACTACATCTATATTTAAAAATTCCAAAATCTAAACTTTACTCTTTCCTTACCCAACTATCCAGCTTATGTTTACTTTTTTTTTGTGTTTACATATATCCCATTCTCATTGTTTCTGTGATAAAACGTTAATAAAAAATAAATTATGAATCATATGTATGCATAATTTATTTTTAAAAATACATATTTTAACTTTAAGCTTTTTAAAGAGGAAACAATTTTTTTTTTCTTCCTTTAAGATCTCAGTAGTTTGAAACATTCATGAACCAAGCATGCTTCAAGCTGCACTTACATTTTTATAGCATGTGCTGTAGCAGTACAGGTTTTGTTTTCTACCTGTACACCTGTAGGTCAACTGATTGTCTTTAAGAACAAACCTTACAGAAATCTCTGGGATTTCACAAGCATTGTCATTATTTCCTTGGACACCTCCTTGAGGTGCTTGCCCTTCTTTGGTCAGAAAGTTGTAATGCTTTGTAGATGCACAAACACATCTGTGCTGGCACCTCTCACACATTTCTTTACTCATTTCTAGATCAGAACCAAGAAGGATTTAACTCTTTTGAAACAGAGAAGTCTTAATTCTACTACAGAGTAAATCGGAGCTCTTCTGGAGATGGATTAGTTTATCAAGTAGGTTTAGTTAATTCCTATATTTAAAAGGCCACATTATGGTTTCAATCACTACAAAATGAAAGGCATTTCTTTATTTTAGAACTGTGTGGACCTACACGGATGCATTTTGGGTTAGAATTTGATTGTTTTTATCTTTCATCCGCCACGCATCTCTCAGAGCAAAATGCAGATGGTCTATTGAAATTAATCTGCTCTGGGAAATATAACATATAACTAATTTTTTTTTCCAATAAAGACAAAGCCCTACAGGCATTGGTTTGATTCAAAACCCTTTTAACTTTCCTAAAAGCATGGTCCCATCCAGATTACCCTGAAACTCAGTTATGGCTTTGTGTCAGGACTGAAGGGAAATCCCTGCATGAAATTTCATCCTATAAACAGTCTTATCTTTTCATGTGTTTTTCCCCCAAATTTCGAAGTATTTGCATAATATTAAAAGTATACTGAAGAGATGCATTTACAGAGAATTTAGCTTGTAATACAGAAAGACAGACAAAGATGAGGCAATAATTTACTATTGATAACAAGTAATATCCAACCTTTGTACTGATATTTTTGCCAGAACTCTACAAGGAGGAAAGTATTTTATCCTCCTCTAAAAATTTACATACACACAATGAAAGACAAGAAGTTTTGGGAAAAGAAAAAGCATAAAGAATAAATGGATTCTATTGCAAGAATAGAAAAAAATTTGAAGACAGTGTCAAGTTTTGCAATTCTCCCACAAAATTGGGAGTTTCTCTCTACAGCCATAATGTCTCACACTGTCTATGCAAAAAGTAACATAAAAAGATATTTTTAAAACTTTCTTTTTCCTACAGAAAAGCTTAAATATGTTCGTTTAACTACTGTTAAAATAATGCCTGTTTTCTCATATTTGTTAACCTGAGCATCAAATTAGTAGCACGATTAATTTTTGATGAGTCACTGCACATTGTGTGAAGTGGCAAACAAGAAAATACTCTCAGAACTGAAGTCACAATTTGCATTCTCAGGGCAAATGTTCTGCAGATAATTTATATGTTGTGCACTGAAAAAAATCCCCACACCAAACTCCCCACAGCTAGGGCAAACTACTCATCTCTGAAACACCCTCAGCCAGCCAGAAGTGTCTGGCATGCATTTGCAGTCTGTTTGCACAAGGAGGATTCAAAACAAGCTCTGACTGAAATCCCACAGCTGAATCACCGAGTTCATTTGGTGCAAGCTCTCTGGAAAAGGTGCAGTGATTAAAAGAAAAACCCTGCTGATATATTGTGGAACTTTCAAGATTGACAATGGGTGACAGACTTTGGTACTAGGGTCTATTTACTCTCCAAGCTCTGGCTCAGGAATCAACTTCTTTCTTCACATTCTTGTACTGCACCAACTTTGGAATTTACCATAATGGGTTTTTTTCTTGGTTATGGTGGGTTTCTGTTCTAACCTTCCCTTTTATGACAAGAGTATTGTCTAGTGGAAACAGAGTTCTCAAGAAGATCATCTGTATCCTCCAACTCATTCTTCTTTACTGACTTCTCCCTAAAATCAGAAATGAGATTTGTCTTTTCTCCTATTTTCTCCCCACATTTCTTTACTTCAGACTATTCTTCACAGTGAGTGAAAAGAAAGCAGCAAAGTTCAGAAAGAAAGCAACTTTTGAAAAGGAAAGTAGGTTGGAGTAGGATTTGCTCATTATTAAATTATCCAGAGGACTCAAATATTCCTCAACACAAAAAGGTCATCACAGCTGTAGGGGCGACAAATCCAGCTTTGCACAGCCAACCAAAACAGACTGCTGAGGTTTCCTTTGCAGCCTTGTCACCTCCAAGAGAGAATGATTCCCTTTCTTTTGCCAGACAGACAGGAGGCAAACAGCACATGCCACTGCTGACTGAACTGCAGAAGTAAAACTGACAAATCCTGCAGGAGGAAGCTGCTATTATGAAGCCAGGCACGACTGCGAATGCTGCCTTGCCTTCCTCAGCTTATACCTGCTGCTGCTGCTCAACAGCCCCTGAGGCCCAAGTGACATTACTCTGGATTCTAAGACAAGCCAAAAAAGAGAATTATAATGTTATTAGAAAAAAAGTAAAAAATAAAAAGAGATTCCTACGGAAGACTCACCACCATTGCAGGTTTGGTGCCGCGATAAAGAAGCAGAGAAAGGCGACTGCATTAAAACTCAAGATGCCTCTTGCAAGTAGCAACAGCACTATTCATGACAGCTAAACGAAGAAAGAAAAATTTGACAGGAAGTTCAGGGCTGAAACATCAAAAATCAGATATAGCAGTGTTACCTGGCATCTTCTCCTTTTTAATTTGTCATAATTATTATTGAAATAAACATTCTTACTCTCCATGGGAATAAAACGAAATCTGAAAAATGAAATTGCTTTCCAATTCCCTTTAAAGCACTGCAAAAATGGCACTAATTCTAAAGGGCACTTTGTAGACTATATATATATGTATTTACATACATATCTATCTATATATAGATATATATATATTTACATACATATCTCTATATATATACGCAGCCATTCACACATATACAAGTGCATCAATACACACACCCAAAAAGCAAAAGAATCCATTACAGCATTCCCCTTTTTAGAATAGTAAGACTGCTTTAAGAAATCTGGACAATTTAAGAAAGGAAAAAAAAAGAAATGGCATGTCATAGTTTGTGTTTTTAACATTAATCCTTGTTTGTCACAGAGTGATTTTGTTTTGAGGAAGAGCAAACAGTTCTCCAAAGTTTAAGAGTATGTTTGTACAAGCATTCTAAATTTCCAATGCTCTGCCTGGGCTGGTTTTAGATTAAAAATCCAAGCTGGCCTTGTAACTGTAGCTTGCAATATATCACTGTGAAAGAGGAGCATAAAAAGCACAGCCATGCAAGTTAAGATTGGCATGTTTAGACTTCTTGATCTCAAGGGTTCGAGGAACAGACCTGAAGCATTAATATTCTGCCTGTGAACGTGCAAAGCTCACTTTTTGCTGAATTCACAAAATTAACCCAGTAACTTTACAGAAGAGTTTAAAGTCCTTGTAGCTGTGTGAGTTTTCACCAGCAGAGGAGGTGCTGCTCAGTTCACAGGAGCTCAAACTGAACTGTTTTTTATGATTTGCAAGTTTAAAAAAAAAAAAAAAAGAGAAGATGAAGTTTGATAAAATGTAGTATTCAAACTCTACAAATATAACACTTGGAACAGAAATGTTGAAAATGGTATCAAATCAAACTGTTTCTGACAAACACAAACTAAACTAAGAACTGTCTTCTCTCACTCTAAACCTCACCAAGACAGTTGCTGCAAATTTGTATCAAATATTCCAAATTAAAAGGAATTTAGTAGGCACAGAATAATTTTACTGTTTCTCTCCCTTTCCTATTATTTTCATAATGATATCTATAGATAGCAAAGGGGTAAAGGAGTGGCTCTCATGTCTGCATCTTTACATGTGGTTTAGCTGAAATGCATTTATACATTCTCATTCTGCACCATACCATAACAGAGTTAGAGAACTATTTTATAAATCGAGTGCTGCTTTTAGGCTGTTTTTGTCTTAACAACTTTACTCAATGAAAATGGGTAAAATTCAACACTGTCTATTGTCTACTTGGTTAAATTGAGAAATTATGAACAGTATTAAAAAAAACCCCTCTGCCTTTAAAGTAATGCAAAAGCTCAAGGGCTTCATTCTCACCCAGTTATTTCTGGCTTGCAAAATCTGGTAAAAAAAATGGATCTGTCACATGAAAATTGGTTGCTGTAACTGAGATGTGAGAAGTTTATTTTGTGATCTTAGTTTATTCTGGTCTCTAAACCCTTCTGTGCACTGGAACTTTATTTGGTAACAGATATTTTGACCTTTTGGTGGTTTTTTGTTTGTTTGGGCATTTTTGTATTTGTTTTTGGTTTTGGCGGTTTTGTTTGGGTCCTTCTGGACTTTTTTATTTTAATTGCATTTCAAAATCAGAGAGCCAGAGGGCTTTCACACATGTTTTCTGCATTTTAGTTTTTAGAGGAAACTGGCTGCTCTCCCCTGGCTGTCTCAGTACTACTGTCATCAAATAAAAATTTGATGATTTATAGAAATTGAAAATATTAATAAGACAGAATTTAGAGTCTTGAAAGGTTACACAAATGTAGGGATGAAGAAGCAAATTCACTGGAGAGCTTTCTGTCTTCATTCTTTTCCTCAGCTGAGAGTCAATTTTTTAACAGAAATAAGCAGCACTGAAAGGTGATGCATTCTCACTGAGAGGTGAGAATACCAAAAAAATTTTGTGGCAGGAAACAAAAATTCTATGTATAATTTTTATACTATTATTTTGTGATTATTGTTGGTGGTTATAGCTGTTATTCTGATTATCGAATTATTCACCTAGAAGTTTGGATAGAACATGACACTACTTATCTACTGTTTAGCACAGTTCTCTGTTCATGACATTTCTAATAAATTACATTATTTGGAGTTTTTTTAATTGATGTTCACTGTGGCTGTAGTAATGCCTTAACATATTAAAAAAATAGAAGCGAGCCCAGACTCACAAAGGCAAACAGAAGACTCCTGATGATTGTAATTAAACAAGTTCATTTCTTCCAGGATTCACTCAGGCAGCCCAATAATACCTGATTGCCATTTTTCATGTACTGTAAAAAAAAGCCAAATAATTTCTGTGATGTAGTTGTTTGCACTAGGAAAAGTATTGCTTGACTGTAAGAAAGTAATCTCTCCAACAGCCAGCCCACAATCTCCAGAAGCAGATTAGTGCCCCCGAAAAGTCATTACACTTGTAAATAAATACTAAAAAATAAACTAACATGCACATATAATTTAAAAAAGAGAAAAAAATCTTCATATATCAACTTAAAGATCCTTTCCATGCCCATGGGGATTTGCAGAACAGAATATTTAACAAATCAGTAATAGGGGCCAAAATACATTTAGTCTATGGCTTCAGAAGAACCAAAAGAATTAACCCTTCTTGGAGCTAAAATACATTTTGAAACACAGAAAGAATTAAGTAGTGCCAGAATTAAGCCAAAATTTCTCACAGCTATAACCTGTTGGGGAAACTCCCCTGTTGAAACATCCAGGAGCCACTCTGGCAGTCACATCCTCACCCCCTGAGATGGGACTGGGGCCACACAGCTGCACTCACACAGTCACACCAGATTTCCTCACCAGCTCACCTGGTGTCCCATAGCAGAGTCTCAGACATCCAGATCCTTAAAATAATTTAATCTTGGTGCAATAAATAAATAAACAAATAAATAAATAAGTAACAGCCTGAGTTGGTACCTCCAAGGAGAACTAAGAACAAAGGGCTTCCATACCTTCAGAGTCTAAGTGGGGGAAAATCTGGAGCCATCAGCTCCTGGTGTGTCCCTCACTTGGCTGTGCCAGAAATCCCCGTGTCCTTTGTTGTGCAAAGGGTCAGCACCAGTTCACAGCTTCATATCCACCTGCAGCTCCATCTGCATCCCTGAGCTACCACAGAGGATGTGATCCTCATCTCTGAATGTCTTCCCAAATCTGTAAGAATGCCTCTAAATAAAAAGCAAGCAGGTGCCTGGAAGAGAACTAAACAATCAAAATACTTGCCAGGACCTAACATGCAAACACGTCCTCATTCCCATCCCACAGGCTGCATCCCCAGGAGGATCTGAGACCCTGGTGGTGCCTTGAGAGGGCCAGGCTGTGCCTGACCCCCATTAACATCCCCAGCCCAGCCTGGCTCTCCTTGCTCATGGCAGAGGGAATGGTTTGGTCAGGAAGGGAGGGCACTGCACTGCCCATGGCCCCCCCCAGACCTCACCAGGCCAAGCCCAGAGAGGATGGATGTACCCCATAAGGTGTTTCTGGAGGAGAGTCTGGTGTCAGAGCCCTTGTCACACAGAGCTGAACAAAAGCCAAGGCATGAACCATAATGAAAGGGATTTGCCATTCTCTGTGCTGACAGTCAGGACCACAGGTCACCCCACAATGTGGTTTAACCCCATCCAGGCTGGCAGAGTGAAGATGAAGGTAGGAGCAGTCAATAGCATTAAACATGGCAGAGAGGCCTACCTGAAGAAGTTGGCTGTCTTATCTAAGGACAGAGGAAAGTAACTCGGCAAAACAACAAGTTTTGCTTCAGCATTATGCCCCAGGTTGCCAGCAGATGACAGCGGGTAATGGTGGCCGCCTCAAAAGCTTCTAATCATGAAATACAGTGAGGTAGTGCAGCAGAGAGGAAGAAAAACCAACAAAAAGCAAACCAAGCAACACACTGAGGCACTTACCTTCCCAAGGAAAGAACTGAGAATAAAGGAGAGACAGAGCTAGACTCCAGCTTTTATTTTCAGTCAAGTGGGTTTTTTTTGTTTACCTTGAATAAATTCTTTCTTGCTAGAATTGAGTTCTTGGGGGAGTGAAGTCAATCTTGGAAACTGAAGTCTTTTATGTGCACACCCTGGGATAAAAATCTACTGCTGGGTGGGTGAACCAAAGCTGCAGTGGCCAATTGAGGAGAAGATTAGGAATCTGAAATCAAATTACTCTTTCATCGTTCTGTACCTGCCTTCTATTATTTTTTCATGGTTGTTAGAACTTTAAAAAGATGAGAGTAAGTTGAGTACAATTTTTCCAGCATGTGATCACTAGCATAGCAGTTACTTTTAAATTTGTCATGATGTCTGTGCCACATATTCTGTGTCATTACTGGGACACTCTAGAGTGGTGAGGCTCCCTGTCACATCTAATTCTGGGCCTGGACAGGTCCATGTGAAATGGATATCAGGAGTGGAGTGATACCAGCAAAATTCACTTTAGCTATGACATAAACAAAATGCAAAATCAGTGCTGTATGCAATCTTTAGAGAATTCTCTCTGTTGTGGTGAAAGCATGTTGGAATATAACAAATCAGGTTGATTTGTGGTTCAAGGCAGCTCAAAGCTCTGTTTCTTTTGTACAATACTGGGGATTAAGTAGCAGGAATTAATTAAAAATTATTTCAAACAACAAATCTCGCAGGTTTTCTGAATATAGTAGATGGTCTTTTTAGAAGACAGGCTTGCTACAGCAACCACATTTGCATACTGTGAATAATGTTTACCATCAGTGTTTCAGAATGATCTGTTAATCTACAGGCAACTCATCAGCAGTTTGCAAAGTAAAAATGCCCTTCTCAAGCTACATATTTTTCTCCTTTTTCTGGCTAGCTTATCCTATTTTTTTGCTATGGTAATTCATTTCTACTCTAAAGGACCACAAAATACTGCTTTAGGTGAACAACTCAATTCACCTAGGCCCTGACTTAGAGCAGGCCATCCGTGACAACCCTAATAAATTGTGCATGAAATTGATTTAATCTATATTGGAGACATAATTTGTCCTGCAGAATGTTGTGTGTATGCAGTTCACTCATGGTTTTACTTCATTTGCTGTTTTGTGGCTTGCATTGCTGAGTATTTACCGAAAATAATTTCTATTTTCCTGTCAGAAAAAATAACAAACAAAAACCCAACAACAAAAAACACCCAATTTCTTCTGAGATTGTTTTTCTGATCACTTTTACTGAGGCAGCACAAATAGCTGAACTGAGAGGTGTTTTATAATTCTTTCCACACCAACCACTCTAGCACCTAAAGTCCTCCACTTACTATTTGCTCCATCCATAGAACATAACCAGAAGGGCACGCAGTTGGTCCCAAATGATGTTCACTATTGCCAACAAGAATGCTCCTATTAGCTGGAGTTGGTGCTAGTTCTGGGCTTCTTTGCCACTGTATACTTGGTATAGAACTGAAATAAGAAAAATAAAAAATAACATGACAGAGGAGAACATATAAGGATTTTATGCTCTGCTAATCCTGCAATTTAAAATATTTAAAAAGCATACAACACGCACGCATATATATATAAATTATTATTTAAAAAAATCTGAGTAACTAACTTTTGCTACCATGGATAGAAGGGAATCCATATATTTGACTAAAGAATCTGCAACTCAATATACAACAGAAATCAGAAAACAAATTAAATCATAAGTTCTCTAAAACTCAAGACAAATGTTTAAAAAGCCTCAGAATTGACTTGACACCACACAGGATATATGCTAATAAACAAAAAGTACCTTCCCCCACAGGAAATGATGAATAAAATTGCAAAGCCTTTGTCACAGACTAGCTGGTAAGAACTCCAGACCATTTTCTCTGTTTTTTTTTTTTTTAAGAGTACAATGAAATTTCAATGGGATATATTTCCTTTTGAAGCAAAATTCTTAAAACCCTGAGTCTGAGCCTTGTATAATGTGAGTTTCCACACAACGTATCTATTTCAATGTGTTCATGAGAGATCCTCTTCTAAGGCCTCATGGACGCTCACAGCTCTTATTTGCAGGCAATTAAAGGACAAATCACAGATTTAGGGAATACAGGAAACCTGGCACAACTGCTATCCAGTCTATTTAACATGCCAAGGCACACGGGTTAATTCAATCCCCAGTTCAGTTACATTCCATATACTTGAGATCAGTTATCATGGAAACATCAATGCATAAATAAAAAATTACTGGTTGGATGCTTTTGTAACCACAAGGCTTGCTCAAATCTACTCTGAGATTTAGCCAGAGAAGGTATATTAATGCAGACTCGTATTTGATTTGTAAATTTTTGAATTTAAGAAAGCCTTCTGTAAATGTACTATTTTATTGAGAATTATTTGCTTAAACAAATCCAATAACTTCACCATTTTCTCCCATTTGCTAAGTGAAGTTATAGTAATGTAGGAAAATACGGAGTGTAAGGCTTTATTGTTACCGGGGTTTGGATTTCCCTTTTTTTTTCTTTTTAATGTGTGTGTTAAGCACATGTTTCTGCACACACATACATATATAAATATATATAAGCATTAAAAATAAGAATGCTGAACCTTTGTGTCAACCAGCAAACCTTGTTTTCCCATGCTACCTGTTTCAGGTTCAGGAGGTAGGATATAAATACGATGTATCCCACTTTTTAATTGGGGTTTAAATAAAAATACCATCCTGACTCAGCAGTTCCAATTTGCTTCTAATTCAGTTGCAGGTCCCCAGTTACAGGTATTTATTCTCCATGTCCCACCAGCAGGTATGTGCAGCCACTTCCCGGGAAGCTGGGCTTTGGGAACTCCTGTGGTGGCTCTGGAAGACAAAAGTCATAGTAATGAATGCCAGCCCTTCTCCTGTTCTCCCTTGAGTTTGAGTTAGGCCATGTCCCCTCCCCAGAACCTGCCCACCCAAAGGCCAGCAGAGAGGGGGAATGCAGGAGAGTGAACACTTGGTGTGCTACCAGCACCTTTCCAGCTGCCACACCAAAGCACAGCAACATGAGTGCTGCTCTGGGGAAAGTTAACTCCACCCCAGCCAGCACCAACACAGCTTGAAATGTACTTTCTCTGAAATATAAGCTTGGGTTCAGTGCTTTCAGTTTGAAGCAAAAAGCTTCGCTAACCTTTATGAAGCTGCTAACAGAGCTGAGTTGAAAATGGTGCTTAATTACTTGCATTGGCACCTGTCTGCAGCTGAAACTTGGAACATGATAAATTCCTGAAGCTTGCACCAGCAGCATGGAAAAAAAAAAAAAAACAAGTCAAACCAAACAAAAAAAAACCACACAACCAAAAAAAAAAAAATCACCTTCAGCAGGGGAAAGTGAGGAGATAAAGTAATATGCAAAGCAAGGAAGTTCTGAAGACACGCATAAAATATTATCTGATGTATGTTTGCAAATGATTCTCATGAGCTCACCCAGGTGGCAAATGCTGATGCACTGTCTTTAAAGTTCCTCATGAATGCATTTTTTAATCTAAAGTAAAATCTCACACCAGTAAAGCTCTCATTTACAGCATGAGAAAGTTTCTTTTTGTTCTGAAACGAAACTTTTAGCCTTCCCCAAGAAACATTACCTCGAGAAATATTCATTTCTAAGAGATGGTTCAGGGGCTGCTGCGGAGCTTTCTGGCTGTTTCAAGGTTGTGACAGTGCTCAGATGCTGCAATGGTTCTGCATTGTATTCCAGCTGCTGAACGTGTTACTTACCCTGCACAAAAGGCAGAGTTGCTATTCAAGCTGTAATATCATCTCCTTCTGCTGACATAAATAAATAAATCTTACAGTGTGTCTATTTTTCCAGCTTTCCTCCAGACTACTTTTATTCCAAACACAATGAGGCAGACTTCAAGCAAGGAAGGTGAGAGTGTTGCTTCAGGTCATGGGAGGCACATGTCTCTCTCAGACCCACTGTCATTACAGCACACATTCTTTTGGCTCCTTGTGTTTGATGCTCTTTTTTTGTTGTTGTTGTTAAAATATCTACCTTCTGGTAAGCTTACAATTCTGGAAAGGTGTTTTATTTTTTTAGCTTTTTTTTTTATTTCAATTTTTCTTCTGTCTTGACATTTTTTTTTTCAGCCCTTTCATGCCTCAGTATCTTGCCCCTTTTTTTCCCTCCTGAGTTTCCATGCCTGTATACTTTGAAAGCAGTAGGTTTTATTTTTTGCTTCCATTCTTTTTATTTTAGTGTGAGTGCTTCTCACTTCCCACACACCTTCAATTTTTACTGATTGTGCTGTTTTTTTGTTACCCACATTTTCCACCACCCCAAAATATTTTCCCCCCTTACTATCACTCATCAGCAAAACAAAACAGCAGCTTTCAGACCAAATTAGTGAACACACCAAATAATACAGGTGAGAGAAACTTATTCTACATTGCATCAGTTCCCTTGAAAATAGGAACTGGTAAGAAAGTTTAGGGGAAATTCTGGGTTAGGGAAAAGATTCAGATAACATAACATGGTCCTTGATAGTTTCCTTATCAGGAGCTATGACAGACATATTTTAAAACATTTTTAAAGCCTGCTAAGTAATCAAGATTGAATTGTTTTGCAAGCTGGGATAATTCCACTTCTGGGAGTGCTGAAAAAACCCAATATTTCTGTCTTCCTCCTCCATAAAACAATCTGTTGCAGACTTTCCCCAGTTCATCAGTATCTTCCTAGGAGGGTATCTCTAAAAAGACATATTGAAAGCTTTTCCCTGAATCTTCTGTTGAGCAGGTGGGCTGTGGGATGGTTTTTGTTTTGTAGATATATTTTGGATTGTTTGCAAAAGCTGTTTGTTACCATGCCATCTGATGGACAATTTCTCCATGTGCCATCATGACTACAGCATCTGCTCTCACCACAATGTTTCTAATGTGAACAGACCTAGGAGAAATTCATCACTGCAGTGTATTGTTCATGTTGATAAAAAAGGTTGCAAAGTGTCTCAAAAGGTGAAATGGTGATATTGTCTGCACAAGGACCCTTCTACATCTTGATACCCACATTTATCACTCTGTTTCCTGATAAATCTTTTTCCCTAAAAAAATCAGCGTGTGTCGATCCGCCATACCTCAGATTAAAACAATGAATAGAAATTGTGCCTGCTCCCTATGTCACTATGTTCTGACAAAGACTCTTCCTTTGGTGCAGCAGGATGGCTTAGGTGTGGTAAGTTTACCTTTAAATGCTTGTGTTTATGGCACACAGGTATTAGTGTTTTACCAGGGATTGCTAAAAATTGTCCTGCAGGTGATCATCTGGGCTATTGAAGCCACACAGCAACAACAACAACAACATGAAAATCCAGCATTACTTCCTTTCTTACTCCTAGTGACTTTTACTTTTTTCAGGGGGAGGTTATGGAATTTCATCACCCAATATTTTAATAACTGACAGCTTTCCAACATTTCACCTGGGGCAGAGAGGAATAATTTACAGAATCACTTAGGCTGAGACCTTAGAAGGGACCTTTTAAAATCACCTAGTACAAAAATCCTTCCCTCAAGCTGGGTCAGCTAGATCAGGATGTCCAGGATAACAGGCAGCTGAGTTTTGAATACCCTCAAGGATGGAGACCCCATCACTTCTCTAGGACATGTCTGACCAACCTCCCAGCTGCAGCTTTTCGTTGCTCAGGTGGAATTTCATGTGTTTTAAATTGTGTCCATCGCCTCTTGTTCTGTCACTGGGAGCCAATGGGAAAAGACTCTCTCCCCCATATTAGTTCACTCCTGTCAGATATTTACCCCCATTGCTAAGATCCTTCTGAGTGTTCTCCAGACTAAAGAATCTCAGGTCTCTGTTTCTCCTTAGAATTCCAATAGAGTATTGACCTTTCTAAAACCGTAATATCTGGAATTTGTAAGCAGCCCAAACAATTTTTTTCCCCTCTACTTAAAAAAAAAAAAAAAATCCACATATATAGACCAACGAGTTTAAAGCATTTGAATGCAAAACTTAGAGCTACATACATAACCTTAATACATATATAGAGTTAATAACATTTCTGTCTGTGTTACTAGCTAAAGGGCAAAGTACTAAAAGAAGTCCATATCTCTGCACACTGGATCATTGCTGCATTTTTCACAGCGCTTTCACAATCAGCTTTGAATGAATTTTATATCCTGAGCTCTGTACTGACCTGCTGTAAGCAACTCCCTGTGCTCAGACAGAGCTCATGCAATCTTCTGGAGCTGCTGTGAAATCCAGGCCCACCGTCCTTTAGAGACCGACACCTGCAAATGCAACCTCGGGCACAACTGCAGGGAGCCTTGCAGAGCATGAGGTGTCCTGTGCACCCAACAGGGCAGCTGAAAGTGCCACCAGGCACTCCCAGACTCACCATGTGCAGGCTGCCTGCAGGATGGCCACAGGCTGCCACCGCTGAGTGCAGGAGGATGGGGTGGGCAGAGTCACACTCACATCTCCTCCTCCCCAGGGAAACCACTCCTGGGATTCTGCACAGGCAACAGGGGCTGGCAGAAGCACAGCTCACAGCAAGTTCAGAGTATAAATACCTACATTAGACATGATCCATTAGGGATCTCCTCAGATTCCACGAGAGGGAGGAAAAAAACCTCTCTGTGCTCTCACACGTAAAGAAACAAAACAGTCTTGCCAACTATCAAGATTTTATCATGAGTCTCAAGGTGTCTGATTTTCTTAAAAGCTTCAGGTCTCAGAAACAGGTATTACATGAATGCTTCCCTTCCCTCTATTTCTCTATGTATATACAGATATATAAAAGTATATTCATATGTATAGATACATACACACATATATATGCATATATATACACTCACATTATAAGTGTATATATTTATTAATATAGTGTACATATATATTTTTTTCCCCTTCTAATCCCCATAGTTAAGGAAGCAAGTCTGGAAATTCATGGCACAAGGTCAGTCTCACATCCCAAAACCAGAAGCAAAAGAAAAAAAAAGTAGAGGTAAGCTGCTTATGGCTATTTTTAAGTCTGCTGTTCTGGCACTTCTTTTTCGCCCTTTGAATGTTTGGGCTTGACAAGACTGAAAACACTTCACCCTTTTTCTGTCACCACAGGATCCAATATGCTTTCCAGTTTGGAACTTGAACTAGGGAGAATGTTAATTAACAATGGTGCCCTCAGTTGTTAGCACGCTCTCAGCATATTGTGACATGTTGCAGTTCACATGCCTTTGTTTAGGCAGATTTACAGATTGTATTATCTTGCCTTAGCTAAACCAGCTCTCACAAAATGGACACATTTCTCACAATGAAAATAATGCTAATGTGATGACAAGCAAACAACAAGAAAATGGCAGGGGTGACATTTCTGCTATTCTGTAGTAGCTGACAAGATTTTTCTCAGTCATTCTATAAAGTAACAATGATGACAATCTAATCAGATGTAATCAACAAAGTCTAAAGTCAGGTGATATTTAACCCTGTGCTTCCCAAAACTTAATAGTAGACATTCAGAGGCCTCTTCTGAGGTTTCTTCTTAAGAGCAAAAGAAAAATCTGCCATGGTGGAAATGACTGGAATAGACAGAAAACAATAGGGCATTCATTTTTTTCAGAAGATACTGGTGAAATATGTTCCAGAACATTGCTGATTTTTTTAAATAGGTTTGCCATATAATTGACTGAAAGTGCCATCACATCTCAGTTTTTGGTATTTACTAGATTCTGTATCAGTAATGAACTGCATAAAGACCCACTGCTTTGTGAGCCACTAAAGGAAAGATGTACTGGAGAAAACATATTCTCAACTTCTTTAACAAAAGTAATGCTTCATGGAAAAACTTTGCAAGTGAAACCACCGATGGAGTGGCTGCTTTTACTGTAACAGGAAAAGGCTCCCAGAGTAAGTTTCTAGGGAGAACACCACTCATGGAATTCATTCACTGCTTCATTTATAGACAAACTGCTGCAGCAAACAAACAGCAGCCAGAAACACACAAAGTTCTATAGTATGTCACCAGACAGGTAAATTTTATAAAGAGATTTGAATAGTACAGTCTTTAAAATATAATATTGAGGTGGGGAGTGACCATGAAAATCTTTTGCACACAGTGGTTTCCAGGTCATCTCACCTCAAAGTGCTTAAAAGAGTTGTCAAAATTAAAGACAAGTTATGCATTCTTCTGCTACAAAAGGACAAGTGTTCTATATTTGCTGACCTTTTCTCTGTTGACAACTGGGTGTCAGCAGGTTGTTACATAGCAGATACTTGTATTTCAAATAAATAAACAGAATTAATGTGTCCCTTCAAGGCAAAGGTGATGTCTTAACAGTGAGTGAAAAAATAGCTGTTTTCCCAAAGAACTTCATGCTATGGAGAAAGAATGTGACATGGGAGGTTTGGAATTAGTTTCATTTTTAAGGGATTTTGATGCTGAAAATAATGTGTCACTTTTAAAAATTCTCATTTTTAAAATTCTATATGCATAAAAAAAACCTGGAAGAAGAGTTTTCCAACATTTAGAATTTCTCGGAAAATGTCAACAGGTTTTGAAGCCACTTGTGAAAAGATAAAAATGTGGCACAAGAAAAACTGAATCACATTGGAGTGGATGAAAACTTACTGGCTGAAATTCTATAAAAATCTTGAATAACTCATGAAGGGGATTGAAAAATTAGTCTCATTATTTAACAAGCATGAAAAAAATGATGCATCTATGTATTTCTGAGCTATCTTTTTAAGCTATGACAGTCATTAAAAAGTATCAAAATTTAGAAACAGAGATTCAAATTTGTACAGCAAGATGTTAAACCAGAATTCAAGAAATAATTAAGCATATTAAACCATATTGTTTACAATACTGATTATTAAATATTTTTTCAATTAAAGTTTTTTGCAACGTTAATAGAATTATTAATATATCATTAATCTTTACTTCACCTCTTTTAAACTTCTATTTTTGTTTTGTGTTTAAAATATACATAACTATTGCAATTAGACACATGTATAATATACATATATACATGAAACTGAGGTTGTGTGTTTAAAAATATTTTACTGATGGGGTGTGTGATCAAAAATGTTGGGAGACCACTGTTACAGTCCTACTGTAGAACATCTCCCCTTCATATTATTTTACTGTTAACTTAGACTTCATTGTCTACAGTGGCTGTTTTTTTCCAATTATTTTCTTCCTGCCATATTCCTGGAGACTGAACATTGCCAAAATCTTCACTCAGAAAAATCAGAAAGGGAATTAATGTTTTTCATATTTAAATTAATCATGCGATGGGTTTGCATCTTCCTGACCTTAATTTTTCACCCACCTTCCCTGCCAAAAAATCCCAAACCAAACCTCAAAAACTACCATCCTCCTTTTCCCAAAAAGTCCCTTGAAAACTCCTGAGGAATGATTCAGTGATTTTCAGCTTGTGTATTTTCAGGTCTTCCCTGACACAGAGGTAAGGTTATATTTTGTCTTTATTTCCAGTCCAATCATCCAGATTTCTTTGTGTGAAAACTTCAGTTTACACAAGGTAGCTTGGCTGGCTGCTTGTGTGTATGTTGTGTCTTCCAACTGAAAAGGTACTTTTGCTTTTTGTTGGGGCTTTTTGTCTGTTTTAAATTTGCTGGCATCTCAAGATCCTTCTAAAACAATGCATTAAGCTGGAGAGTAGAGTGAATACAACAAATCAGAACAGAGAGGAAAGCTGTGAAATCTTTTTAGATGAGTAAAAATGGTGATGAAATCACCTTGCCAAAAACAAGTGATGTTGCACAGAATGTTAAGAGATAATAAGAACCTGGGCTATAAAGAAGGACTTGCTAAGGGAGTATTTCAAACCCCAAACATTTGTAATATCTTTTGTAAATAGATCAAGAACTATTAGGAAATTCTTTGTTGCAGAATTTGCATATTCAAAAGATTTCAGCTATTACACATTGATAACTTGTAATATATTAGAACACTTCAGGGAAGAAGAAAAAAAAAGAGATCTATTTAATATACAAGAGATGATAACTTGAAATAAAAAAAAAGAGGGGACTTCTAATCACTGTGTTTTCTTTTCCTTAGGGTTCTCAGTTATAAAACAAGTAATTGATTTTTTTTCCTCTTAGGTAAATTAGTGTGAACTAGCCATGATCATCCACCTTTTCTTTTTTCCCTGCTGTACTCTTCATGAAAGAAATACAACTGATTCCACTTTTTTCCCCCTGAGCTGTGGTACTTGGCCTGTACAACATAAATACAGGAAAGAGCAGTCAGTGAAATGTCAAATTAATCAGTTTTCATCTTGCTTATAATACGTGGTTTTAACCAAACATGAAATAGCATTTCACCAAAAAAAGCTGGGAAAACTGAAGTAAAAATCCTTTTATAAAAGAAAAAAAAAAAAAACCCAGTCAATCAACTTTTTTCACGTTTGGGCATCTACTTTGTCACTTGCAGGGTGTAAAATGCTCAAGGGTCAGTAAAATAAACCAGGTTGGATGTTCTGGCACTCAGTGAGGATGTAAATCCTGCGGGGCACTGCCAAAAACAGGGAATGCTGGAATGAGGGAAACAAGCTGGAGCACAGCCCCCGGCACTGAAGTTACAGCTGGCCCTGGGGGATCCCATCTGCCTCCAGGGAAGAAGCAGCACCACTCCTAAGAGAGAATCCCTAATAGGAAACTGAAAACCTTGCAGCCGGAAGGACCAAGTCAGATATCTAATGGCCCAGAAATTTTCTTACAGAACACAGAATTGTCTTAGGGAGAACACAATGATTGCCCTTTGTAAATATGTAATTTGGAGGAGGAGAATTTTGGGGACAAAAAACCCTCAAAAAACAAAACAACCAACAACAAACTATCCTGCACTTAGAAAACCCCAAACAAATGAATAGATTTTTATGTTGTTTTAAATTGAAACTGTGTAGTCAGCTGAAGATATAGACTAAAAAACTACACAGCAACACTTCCTAATGCAACAGGAGGTTGCACTGAAGAACTCAAATATTTTGAACGGAATGCCTTTTTGGTATTTGAAATGCCATTCTTTCCTGCTTCTCTAACACTCTGAGACTGAAATCACATCAGTCATGAAGAGAAAATGTTTCTTGAAAACAGGTTGAGCATTCCCAGAAAAATCAAGTTGGATTTGACTTGCTTTATTGTCATCATTTATTCCAATGTCGACCAAACACAAATTTTAGGATGTTTACTTTAAAAATTAAATTGAATTAAACTTGAAAGATGCCCTCAAGTTAAAAAAGGCAAAGGATTATACTGTTTTTAAGTTCCAGGAGGACAGGAGTGAAAGAAAAAAAAGGGAAAGAAAAAGTGGTATTTTTGTCCAAAGTTGAATTTACATCTGAACATACAGCCAAGACACAGAGGTCTGAGATGCACATGTTATTCAGAAACCCCCCACATTTCAGCTTCAAATAAAACCAAATTTTTCTTGACTATTAATATTCCTTTACTGCTCTTGTCAAACTCTCTCCACCCAAAATTCTGGGTAAAATGAGACCATTTCCCCCCCACCCCATCCTCCAGATGAGGAGAGATTTATGGATCCCAGCTCTGTTTATGCTCTGTCTGATCTCTAAATGCACTGACACATCATTTCATATAATGTCTTTGATTTACATTCACAGAATATGTGTCCTACTGTTCTACTACTGTTCTTTAATCAATAGCATAGTTTTGAAAATGAGAGTTGCTTTTTTTAAAGGATATTCTCCTTACCAGGACAATCAAGTAGTAAAACTCCACTGAGTAAAGGATTACTTGTGTTTTTATGCTTTATAATCTGACACAACCTGAAAACCATTTCCTGCCAGCATATAAAGAAGTCATGGCACCATTTGCACATTCCTATCAGAAGGTGTTATCAGAGTAAGCTTTTAAAAATTCTCTTTCCATTTTCCACCTATCTGCTGATTTCTATTTCATGGTGCACTCAGCTACTCTGCACATACACACAGTCTGTACTTTTTGTCAGATGCTCGAGTTAAAGCAAGCTGAAATTTTTCTCCCTTAGGAAAGAAACCAGTAAATCAGAGAGTGTTTCCCTGTTGTTAACAGCTCTGGGCATTCCAGCAGATTACCATCACATAAGAAACCTGGCTTTTTTTTTTAAAGCTATCAATTTCTTTATGCTGGTTTATTTTTACTCCCTTGATTATAGTTTTAAATTTAACAAAACAATCTGTACTTGGGAAGAGGATATGCAGAAGGTGACTGAAGGAAAGGAGGAAGGGAAAATTTTCAAGGCTACTCTCCCCTGCTACATGTACATTTGGAGTTAAATTATCAGACCACATCTCTTCCTTTTGCTTTATGCAGAATATAAAAAAAAAACCCCAAAACTCAATCAACAAACTACACATTACATACTAATTAGCTCTTCAAACCTTCTATCTAATGAAGAAAGATTTAACAAACCTCAGTTAATGGAAAGCTCCTTATAGACCATCATATTGTGTGAAAGATCCTTTCCATGCCTCTAAAAACCATGATAAAATTTGTTGTCTTTTAGGATGTTATGATGGAAGTAACACAACACAAATGTATTATTCCATTTGTATGGAACTGAGGTTATTCTATTCCATTTCATTTCAAGTGCATTTGGAGTACTCTACAAAAAAAATCTTGGTAGTTGCTTGGTTTCAGAAATGCCCAAGGCACCAAAGGATGTTTAGATGCTTAAATTGAAGAGAAAGTAACAAGTTTTGAAAACAAAGTTAAAAACCTAAATCTTTAAAAGTACTTTGGCATATATCATTCTTTATCCTTTTTAAATTCCATCCAATATTTTCAAGAGTAACCACTGGAGAAACACTCCCTTCCTTTCCTGCCCAGAATTCCTACTCAAAAAATACTTTATCTTCTTTTGGGGGTTTTTTTTTGTGTTTTTTTTTTTTTCCTTGTTTATTTTGTGTTTTGTCTTTTTAAAATTAATTTTTCTTCTTGGTTTGCTTTTTTTTTTTTTTTCTTTAACCCCTCCTGCCAGGGAAATGGTGTCTGTGAAATCCGAGGCATTTAAAGCTAGTTTTCATTTTCTGGAAAACTGAAATAAAATAAATTATATAGTTACTTTTAACAAACCATCAAACAAACCCTCCCCCCCAAAAAAAAACCCCAAAACTTTTTCCAGCTGTTCTGGCAGGAATCTGTATTCAGAAATGGGAAAAAGAGGTTTTTCAGCTAGAGAAGAGTGTGTGAGTTCAAATAGATAACACAATCATGCTCTTACTTCTTGTGCAGCCACTCTACCTTGCTCAGGAGAAGCAGGAAATCCACCCAACACTGCTGTGAGCTGAGTGAAACAATAATTATAATAAAGGATGATTTCAAAGAAGCACTGGCATTTCATATTGCAGACCTGACAGTTCAAGCCACAACTACAGCAAACTGAGGAACGCAGCTACAATTCACAACTTCACTCAGAATTCAGCCTCATTCCATAATCCCAACTAAGTTTTGAAAGCTTCTGGAAAAAAAGAAACTAACAATAATAATTAAAAAAATAAAAGAATAAAAAAACCACCAAATCCCCTCACACAAACAAGAGGGGTCTTTAAAGGTAATTCTGTGGACACTTGCTCCCCAATTGTGAATGAATGAAGATATTACTAAATCTATTTAGTAATATGTGTAATGCAGTAAAGAGAATAAGGGAAATTACAAAAGGACTTTAAAGGCTACTGACTAAAAGGAATAGGAAGCTACACTGGTCAGAGCATGGTGAGTGCAAGGAAGGGAATTGACTGGAGATGATTGATGCTAATGACCCAAAAGATAAAAACAACCTGTCCTGGAGACTGCTGCCCAAAAATAACTGCAGGAAACAATCAGCAACAGGAAAAGATAATGATCGGATTAAATAATTGACAATAATGTTCTGTTCAAACCAAGGGATTGTTGACTGAAAAACAGCATGAAAAAGAGAATTTGCTACTCCTTAGAAAGGTCTTCAGAAGGCCCCAGAGGAACAACTGTCTGTGGGTTCAGCTGCTGTGCAGAGAGAATTGCAGTCTCCTGGGTGGGAGCACTGGAGTCTTGTCCTCCTGGCTGGGCCCTAGGATAAGATCAGGTACATGCTGTACATGATTTGGGCTGTGATAAACCTGGTGTACTCCTTAGCAGTGCTCTGAGCCCTTCTCAGGCAGCTTTCAGGTGGCTGCACCACTCAACTGTGAGCAGGAATTCTCAGGTGTAGCTGTAGGTAACAAACATGCCACGTGAGAGATACGTGTTTTGGGCAGTACTGCTGTTGTTTGAGTGGTGATTTTTAAAATTTTTTAAATTACTATAGCTACTTTCATTATTTTTTATTAATTTTCTTGAAATGGGTGAATTAAGCAAAGTTTCGGCCATTCTCTGGCATGTTAACCAAGGCAACAGATTAACCTGAGATTAACCTGAAAATCTGTGTGTGTGTTTTGGTGAGGGGAGAATATGACTCAGCACATGGTAGTGCTACCAAAGGTGGAACAAGATTCCAAAAGTTCTCTCTGAGGAAAAGTGAAAGAACTTCTCAGTCCTATGAAGTTTGGACCTGAAGTACAGGAGGAGATAAAATGATTGAAAATAGAGGAGAATCAGGCAACAGTTAAGCAGAAGTAATGCAGAGAATTTGAAAGAATAAAGTGGAGAGGAACTATGAATTTCTTTATGGCACTGAATCACTGTTATTTCCAATCATGTGCTCTTTTGATGAATATTTCTTATGACACAGGGCAAAAAAATATTAAATTAACACTGGATTTCAATAATGCAGCATAGTTCATTTCAAGCTGTATGAGTTTACACTAGGTGTGATATACATTGCTTAATATACATATTCATTTTTCCTAGACCTAATTAACATATGGATAATTAATAAAATCATCTTTACCTGGTTAATAGGAGGGCTGTTTTGTTTTCCTGGTTTACTTCTGTAAGTATACAGAAGTAAATATACAGTATCTAAATATACACATGGTTTATGATGTTTTCCTAATGTTTATAAACCAGGGGTACAATTCCCTTTATCCCTTGAGCAGCACTGCACAGACATGGAGCACTAATTGCAGCTTCATCTGACATACACACAAAGTTACTGTTCTTTGAGAGTTACTTATGCAAGTGGACAATCCCAAATTAGCCTTAGACCAGAAACAGGAAGCTCGTCTTAAGGCTCATTTAGCTGATGATGTTTCATCAATAGCAATTAAAAAAAAAAAATCTTGCAAATTGATTTTCTCTATTTTTCTTTGCTGTTGATTTGGTCTCAAGCTCACTGAAGTCAGATTCCCAGTTTTCCAGTTAGCAGATGAGACAGTAGGAAGGAAGATACTTCTAATTCCCAATAAAGCAATTGTTTACTTTTCATGCAGTCCCATTGAAATCACAGAAGCTATTCAAGCAATAAACTCCCCCTGTTATTTTACATCCTGACTAAATATTGATTGTCATTCTGCTTTTCTGGAGTTAGTTATTGTGTCCAGTCTAATTTCCCTTATTACAGAAAAATTCTGAATGCACCTACTCAGGTTAAGATCCAGAATTATATGTTGGTATTGGATATTTCTGGGGGCTAAACTCCAGCTAAAAGCAGTAGCATTCATCTTGCTTGCTTGCAAAGCAACAGGAGAGCAAAAAGAAATGTGCAAGCACTCTACCTATAATAGAACATTATTGCAGTGCAATTATGTACAAGGCATTGTAAATATTAGTGGGTGTTATGTTAGTGATGCTTCAAAACCCATGCAGATTCATGAAGAGAGATTTTTCTTCCCCCCCTCCTTTTTCATTTATTCACCTGTGGATTCTGCTCAATGGCAATCACACTAATAATAGTAATTCCTGCATAAAAGTCAGAATGCACACAGTATTTTCTGCCAAATATCATAGCAATTGAGCAGAAATAATGCAGAAACACAGAGCTGCACTAAAATAGGCTTATGTAAATGTAAAAAATTGAAACATAATCTATGCAGTTTATATTACAAAGAATATGCAGTTTTAGATGATATGCTGGAACACTGTTGTGATTTTGGCTAGCTCTGCACTCCTGGCTCTTTATTTTTGTCTGAGAAGTGAAGTTATGCTTATAGAAAAGAAATAGAAGCCCCAGTGTTCTGCTTTTCTTATTTTTAAGGAACTAGGTCAGTCTGAAAGTCAGCTCACCAGAATATGAAATGTAATCTAAGTCCCAGGCTGAGACAGTAGAAGCTGAAGTTATCAAAAGTGAAAAGAGAACTCACAATACAAATGGTATTAATCCATTAATCCTTAGATGTATCCCCCATACAATTTTTCTTTAAATTTCTTAACCTCTAAACAGACTATAATAAAAGGAACATTGGTATTTCTTTTTGGTCTGTTTCTATATGGGACAAAGTTGACAGATTTTTTTTTTTTTTTAATAAATAGGAAAAAAAAGTGAGAATTTTTTTAGATGATGTCTGGTTCTGGAAACCAACTTTGATATATTTTAGAGCAAACTTGAGTGAGTGCTGAATGCCTTGCTGACATGTCCAGTTTTGTGAGTCTTATAAAAAAAAAATCTCTCAATAGCCAGGAAATTATTGACTTAGCTGTTCCATATAGTGTTCAGTTCTCAAAAAGTTGCATAATCTGAAGGAAATCTCAGATAATTACTACTTAGTGCAATTGGTACATGCCAACTCAGGAAAAAAAAATGCAGTGTTACCTTGATAACAATAATAGTCTCATGCAGCCCATTAAGCCCCAATATAATTTTATGTCTTAAACCAAATTTGCGACCCAAAAAAAACCAAACCTCAGTGCCAACTTCAGGTAGCAAAAGAACAATGCATATTTGCAATGAAATACCTGATAGTGCAATGTAGCACCTAAACCATGGGAACATTATTTACCCAACACAAAATGAGCTGATGAATATATGATCCAATGCTGGATTAGAGAGGACAAAAAAAAAACAGCCTAGATATGGAGCAGATAAAAGACAAAAACTGTAACTAACATCTTTCTCACAGATAGAAACAGCAGAGCTTTAAGCAATCTTTAGATAAAACCAGAAGAGAGCAGCAGCAGTGATTTGAAACACAAGTCACATCAACCCTATGCTGCTACTTTATCCATGTACACTTGCATTTGTGTCTCATTCTTTTCATTTACATGAACTATTTTGCTATCTATAGGTGGTATATATTCCCCATAGTGTATTCAGAAACACTGTTTCACAGGCAACAGTGATCAATTTTTTTTTCACCAAATATACAGCAAGGATAGGCTCATTAATTTAGAATATTTAGTATTCACTGCTGTCGTGGAAAACTACAGACTACCTCTTTGGAGGACATGGGAAAACCAGTGTGCTTTTGAGGAATGGACTTCACTTGAGGCAAGATCTTTTCATGTAGATATTTGTGGATAAATAGGGCTGAAACAGCTTTAATTAGGCCTATCCCTCCCTTACAATAACTCATGAATAAAAATGAGCTTTTTTTTTTTTGGTCTCCATGGCAACTTTCCCTTATGAGACTTCTCAAAGACTTTTTGTAGTAAGAATTTGTTGCTCAAATATGTACAGAATGGAAATCCTCAACTCTCACACTCCAAAACCAGATTCATTTCTCAATGTCAAGCTCCATGATTCTTGGAGACATGACTGACAAATAACAAAACAAAACAAATATTTTTGACATTAAACAAACAAAACTCAAACTGTATTTTACATGTCAAAAAAAAACCAAACAACTAAAAGGTTCATCACAGAAGGGAATATTAATTGGAGATAATGGCTAAATCTTCTCAATGCTTGGAGAGGGACTTGTAGACTAGAGTGCTTTCTTAAAGAAGAGCACCTACTTCAAGCAGCCATCTAGTTTTCAACCCTCTCACTGAATGGGTTTCTAAGGTCTTAACCCCGATTCTGTGACAAGTGCTTTTGCTGATGATAATCCTTAACTCAAGAGCACTATACTTCCTGTTCTACTCACAATAATGTTTTGTAGCTTCCCTTTTCTCAGACATTTCAGAAGAATAATTAGGCTTGAACAATTGAGAAAGGATAAGTGAGGGACACAGGAAACAGTGTTTATGCAGAATTCAGTTTTTCAGAACTTTGGTGTCCAAAGTAGCAGCCTTTATCTTTGGTTCCCTATACCACCAGATGATTTAAGCCTCCTGCCTCATGCTCCGAGTCACTTTTCTTACATGGATGTGAGCTTTATATTCCTTTCATTAAATGCCAAAATAAAATGTCTATTGAAAACCTGAGGGTACTTTTAGACACAAGCAATTGCTCAGTTTCTTTTGCCTTCCAAAGGTTCCCGGTAGGAAAAAACTCAAAGATTATGGCAGAAATGGTGGAAACTGTGGTGAAGATGTTTCAGAGGATAAATTCAAGTGAGCATCTGAAGATCTGAAGAAAAAGAGAATACCTTTGTACATGTAGAACTATTTATAACAAATTGTTCTTCATGTCATTTGGTGATCAAGCTATTTAATAGTTTGCTGCTGCTTATCAAACTAGCCCAAGGATAAGGGTGGGAGGAAAAGAAGGAAAATTGTTAAAATATCATGAGAATATATTCTCCCCCCAACAAAGCTGCAGGACATGTACACAAATATCTAACTCTGCTAGGAAAGGGGAGAGAGAGGTGACAGAGAAATCTTGTCTTTCAAAACTCTCCAAACAAATCCCTCGAGCTTGAATATGCTGACGTTTGCACCAACAAAACAAAAAGTCATGCAAAGCAAACACACTGTAGTAGCTATTAAAGACTTCAAAGAGAACCACTCTGGAAATGCTACAGTAGAAGAGTGATCACCTCCTTTCAACAGGGAGATTTTGAAGATGCATTCATCCGTTGTTTGGTTCTGCCAAAAGGTAAAGGGATCCCAAAGGAAAACAGCAATATAGTTCAAGAATTTTTTCAGGCAAAGTCTGCTCCATCTCCAAGGCAGTTCCACCTGTAACATGCCAGGCATCACTTTTGCTCATGCTTCAATGTCAACACACACTGCCCAGGTGGACAGCCCAAGTTTCAACTGCTGCTGCTTTAAAAGATCAAAGTGCTTCTGAATGTCAGTGTTCATACTTACTGTCATGTGCCTGACGTTTCTCTCTGCAGCTTTTGGCATTTGAACCTTTATATGGTAGGGTGGATTTAAGGGGTTTCCTCCCAGCTAAATTGCTACTCTGGACATAAGTAATGTCAACCTCTGAATACTGCACACTAAAAGAGATGATGTTCTTTGGTTAATGGAATGCTCAGTGGAAGGATATAATCAGCCTTATTATAATTATCTTAAAGATAACAATGATTGAACTGTATTTGAAATTATTGGCTAGATGTGCTGAGACACACAGCATCTGTAACTCCCACTGATCTCCAACAGATGTGGCAGTTCAACACCTCTGACAGTAAGACTTTTATAATATTTTCCCATGGTTTCTAACGCTTCCTGTGAAACCTGGAAGAGAATCCTGTTTGAGCTCTGAAGTGTTTTCTTTCATAGCTCACATTTTCTGCTTTGTTGTTGTCAGTAACCTCATGAACCTTTCTGTGCTGGTGATGGTTCATACAATGATTTGGGGCAAAATGAATTATTTTTAATAAAGGATTACACTGATGTTATAGACAGATAAAAGAAAAAAAATCATTCAAATGGGAGTCTAGCAGCTTGACAATACCTCTTTGATTTACCCAGCTTTTAGAGATAAACCAGTTGCTGGGTGCATTTATGGAAAAGGCAAAGGATGAGAAAGTTAAGTTGAATTCCTTATTCTAGGACAACTTTTGGGTTGACATCGTGTGAGTCACCTCAGTTCACTGTGCCCCAGGTCTAATTTACCAATTTTGTTTCTTTAGGATACAAAATACTTAAAAGTGGTCCATACTGTGCATTAAAACAAAAAACAAACAAAAACACCCTCCTTTAACTACACACTCGGCCACTACTGTAACACAAGTGTTATAAACCCTTATTTGGGCAGTGAATAAGGTAGAAATTGAGAACAGTATTCAACTGAGTAACTAGTTTATTTACTGTCATTTTAGTGGCAGCATCATCACAGCCTCTTGCTATCCTAGCACAGCTGCTGCACTTATTAGGCAGGCAAGCTGCAATCAGCCACTTAAAGCTGTTTGTACATCACAGTTGTGCCCAATTTCTCTGTTTAAGTTCATTTTTAACTGTGCTGGCCTCTTTTTCTTTCCCCTAAAACATCTCAGACGAGGGCCACAGATACATCAGATTGGCAGCATTACACAAAATTACTGCAGTGATGAGACAAATGTTTTCTGTTTTGAGGGGTTCTGGTTGGTTTGCTGGTTGGTTTGGTATTTATCTTTGCAAAGAGAAAATTAAGTATGCTGAGAGTTCACTAATTACAGTTCTCCAAATCTTTCCCACTCAGATGGGAAAAAATTGTGGTCCACTTGAAAATATTTTGCATTTTCTTTGTTTTCATGCAGGCTAAATACTCATATGGTCACTTTTCAATTTTTTTTTTTTTGAGTTGTGACTGTTAAAAGTATTTGGGCAGTACAGAGAGCTAAACTAATACTGCACTGTTAAATCTAGAGATGAGAGCCTGGAGTTATGGTAAGCAGGAAAAAGGAAATCTCAGTGTTATGTGACCAGTATGTGGGTTAGCAGGTTCTTCCTTTAGCAGCACCAATACCAATCATACAGCAAATTTAAAACAGAAGAGAACCACACAAAGAAAAACACCACCCAGAATTTCATGTATTACAAAATAATCAATACCTCCCAGTGAAACAACTACTGATATGAGTCCTACCATGATAGGCTTGGGTAGTGCGCTGTCCTGAGTATAAAGGTCTGCATAAAATCATGAAACAAATTAAACACCTCTTAGTTCTCACCAAAGGAGTTTTGCTCTGTCCCTGACTCAAAGTTTCATTCTCCATCCAAGTCTCCTGGCAGTATCAGAAAGGTTTTATTTACATCTCCTAGTTTTAGAATTAATTTCCTCAATTAACTTGAGCCCTGATTACGCACAGGGACACAACAGTATCTATCCCAGCATTCTTATGTCAGAAGATTTTTCTCTGCTGTAAATAACAACAAAAACTAGGAAACCTTCATAAATACAGTAACATTAGCCAGCACACTTAACCAAGAGTGCAAATGAGAAAATATATATTAAAAAGCTTTCTACATGCAACCTATAGAGTTATTTAACTATGAAAGCACACTACATATCTGCTGAAATATCACCTTTGGGATATTGCACTCTTTCCATTATTTCCTAAACATAAAATTATACAAGAAAAATAAAATAAATCACTGTTTGAGAGAACAGGAGAACAATTCCTTAATCTGATAATGGTGTTCATTTCCTTACTTATTTTTCACATACTATTTTTTTCCCAACCTACTTATCACATCATGGATTGGTTGTTTTGTTTTTATTTTTTTTCCCTAGTATTCTTTCAGCCTTTTTTTGACCTACTTCAGTTGCTTTGGAAGTTAGCAGAAAATAACAAGCGTAAATAAGAACATACTTTTCTAATGAAACTCATCTTGGCAGTTATAATTTTATCAGTTTATTTTTTGTGTGTTTTGTTTTATTGTTGTTTAAAAGATATGTGATGAGTATTCTTCCAGCCTCCAGTGCTTTAAGTCTTGGAGATGCTCGAAAGCCACCTGGATGTGGTTGTGAGCAAACAATTCTTGGTGACCTCTTCCCTCTCTTGGGCCCAAATCTGAACTTTTGTGAAAGCCAAAGCAGAGCAGTGAGGAAATTGCACCTTTGTGATACAAAGTTTGAGTAGAAGTCTCTTGAACATCTGGACAGTATCATTCTAAGGAACTGAAGATGCTAAAAATATTTCCAGCTGAAATTTTTTGTGGGGGAAAAAAAACCCCAAACAACCCAAACCCATTAAAAAATGAAAACCAAAAGAGGATCAAGCAAGAAAAAAACACCCCCAAAAATCCTCAAAGCAGTTAAAAAATCTAGATGGAATATTGGAATACAAAAGAATTAATATATTTGGCTTGAGAACTGTCAGTTTCAGCTTTCTAACAACAACAAAACCAAAATTATGTCTGTAGGATAAATTAATTCTGTTTTCATTTTTGCTCAAAACAATTCATTTCCTTGTCACTATATTCCATCTGGATCAGGGGTCCATTGCCCTCAACATAACTTTTCTTATGTTATGCAACAGCTTGCTGGGTCTAAGTATTTTCATTTTTATTTACAGTGATCTTCTGCAGATTAAGAATTCCATACTTTGTTCCTTCATTTGTGTTGCTAAGCTCTATTTTTAAAAAGGATTCTATTTCCCTGAGGACAAGAATACCAAGAAGGAGAAAAAAAATGACAGAACGGAATTTTGTGTTCATCTGACTTATGCTGAAGACTGAAATCAGTGAACATGTTGGATGGAAAAAAAAAACCATCAAGTGAGAAGGCAGCCATTTCCATGCACATTCAGTTTTGAATCTAATGTACTAAAAAACTGGAAAATAGAAATAATAGAAAATAACCACATCATTGAAAAAAACTGCAAACCATGTCTTTTTTTGGTTTTTGGGGTTTTTTTTGGGTTTTTTTTTTGCTAGGTTCTAATGTAGTAAAGATCTGTAATACATTTAAAGAGAACATGAGAGGAAATATAATAATAATCCTTAGACACAAGTGAGTGATACACAGTCCAACAAGCAATTTAAATTTGAGCAGTTCTATTCAAACACATCCCCTGGAGATCACGTTCAATCCATAAGAAGAGTTTATAGAGACTGAAAATGTGAAAAGCTTCTTGTGAATTTGACACTGTTGCATATTTGCTTTTTAGATGCTATTCCTTTAAAAAACAGAATGTGAGAGTTTTCAGTGAGAAACTAATATTTCCAGACTGGTGAAGATGAGGGAGCAAATTAAAAGAGAATAAACTGCAATGATATCAAACATACTATTTCAATGAAGAAAAAAGGTAGGATACTGGGGATTTTTCCCCTCATTTGCATATGAGACAGATGGGGTCTAAATATCCCTAGGCATGACATTTAATAATCTTCAAGAACTAGATCAGGTTCTTTAATTTTTTTTTTTTTTTTGGGGGGTGGCAGGGGCCAGTGTCACATTCCTGCCCTACTTGTGCACCAGAAAATGTGTGGTATGAGAGCAGGGAATTTCTGCCAGTCCAGTACTGACACACAGCAGCTCCATTTGAGCAACTGCTTCAGGATATGCCTCGAGCAACTTTCATATATTAAACACTCACATGAGGGGGAAAAGGAATTTTTACAGCCTAAAAAGGTTTATGGGATTCTCAGCTATGGTTGCTCCAAAGACTGACTCAGCAAAGCAGGTATCAGGTAGATGTTTTCAGGAGCAGATTAATTTTTTTGGGGATTTAGGAATGGTCAAAAAAAATCCAGGATGGTCTGGTTTAGAGTGTAAGTCACACACAAAGAGTGTGTTATTCCAGGTAAACAAAATGCATGAGTATGCAGTGAAAGAGGAACTGAACTTGATTTTTTTTTCCTGCATGGAGATGATATCTCATAAGAAAATTCCGAAGGGGAATAGACAGCAAGTTTAGAATTTACATAAACTAAAATATATGTTAAATTAGATTCAAGAACAGCATGTGAAATCTGATACTGAGTGTGATAAATGTAACTGAAGATGCCCAGAAGCAATGAAAGCAAATTGTTTTCCTACAGGAAAAAGAAAGTTGTCCTTAAAAATAAAATCATGTTAGAGTGCTAATGGGTTATCACATTAATACAGTCCAACCCTCTTAATTGGGATAAATCCATAAATGCCTTATTGTCTCTACTTTAGAGAAATAGTTCTTAATTCAGTTGTGCCACCTTCCAAAAAAAACCAAAAAAAGGAAGAAAAAGTTGTTTATTGCACAGCTTATTTTTAGACTTTTACATCCCACTCCTTAAAGTTGATGTGCCTTATTATTTCAGCTCAGGGTGAAATATATAGATTTCCTTTTATTTTAAGATGCAGGTAATTACATTAACACACTGAAGAACAATTATGCCATGCTGTCCATGATGAAAAAAACCTAAGTTGCCATTTCCTTCAATTAAACAGATTACTCCTATCTCAAACTTAATTTTATAATGTACAAAAATAACTTAGGGTCACTCAATAAAGCACCTACGTTGATTTAGCCAGTTCAATAAACCACTTATAGTTGACATTAAAAACCAACAGGAAGTGTTGTCATGGTTTAATCCAGCATCTAAAATATGCACAGCTTCTCCCCCTGTCCCTGGGAGAGAACTGGGAGGGTAAAAGAGCCCAGGAGAGCAGGGCTCCATCACATGCAGGGGTGACTTGGGAAGACAAGTGCCATGACTCAGAACTTCCCTCCCTTCCTGCTTCTTCCTCTGGCTTTCTACACTCTTTCTGGTGTCATGTTGTACACTCTTTCTGGTGTCATGTCATGTTGTATGGAATACCCCTTGGGTCACTCGGGGTCAGCTGTCCTGGCTGTGTCCCCTCCCAGCCCCTTGTGCCCCGCAGGAGACTCCTGGTGGGGTGGTGGAGAGGCAGAAAAGGCCTTTCCTGCACTGAGCAAAGTGTCTCTCTGTTATCACCACTGTTTCCAGGCCAAATCCAAAACAGCCCCCTGCTAGCTACTGTGAAGAGAATTAACTCTGCTTCAGCCAGCACAAATGTTTATGGAGTATTTTTGCAATTAAAGAACTACGCACATTTTCAGACTCCTCCACACACACAAATGATTTTAGCCCTTGTTAAAATGCATCCCTTTTCAAGAATGAGCAGCCATTAACGAGCATATGGTTATAAGGATAATTTACCATATTGGCTATGCTGGTTACAAAATGCAAAAATAATGAATTAAAATTATTTTATGATTTATTCTTCCGAGTGAGCACATTCAGTGTGAGACAGGTATCACATATGAGCTATTCGCTGTAACCTGCAACTAAAAGTAAAAGTACTGAACCTTCTCTTCTGACCAACTCTTCTGGGCATACAAATTATTACAGCAAACAATCAGAGGCTGTGATACTACATAGTGAAAAAAAGATTTAAGTAAGCAGATTGCAAATAAAAGATAACCTTACTACTGAGGAAAAGAACCTAGAGTAGTAACAAATACACCTACTTGCAGCATGACTTCTAACTTTCTCTGAAGGACAAGTTCTACCTCAAGAAATTCCACTGGAAACCCTGTGGCTAAACACAAACCCAAATATTAATCTGTACTTAACATCAGTACCTCTGTCTGTAATCAACTTTTCTTTGCATGTTCCTCTTTTCCCACATCAACTTATGAAATCTCTGACTTGATAATTTATTTGACCATTACAGCTCCAGGGTGGACAGGAATACACAGCTATGAATGGTAACTATCAGTGAATAAAGAAAGGATTAAATAAATAATAATAATAATAATAAAAAAGTAAGACAACCTAGATGACACACAATATATACACATAATCACGAGGGCTTTTTTCCAGAGTATGTGACGTATCTTAATGTGCTCCTGGACTACAGAAGATGTCTTTAATAAAACCCCACTTAGACTTTTTTCTCTTTATCTTGGATTGCATTACTGAAATTATAGGCAGCAGCTCTGAGGGTGATTCCCCCCCTCCTCCTGAGCACTTGTGAGGCCACATCTGATGTACTGGGACCAGTTTGGGCTCCCCAGGAAGATGTCTGGCATTGAGTGAGCCCAGTGGAGTGTCATGAGGATGGCTGGGCCTGAGTAGAACTGTCCCAAGAGGAAGCAGAAGTCAGACTCTTCTCAGAGGAGAAAAAGAGATAATGAGCCAGGTCATAACCAGCTGGCTGTTTGGGAAAATATTTTCACAGTGAAGGAAGTCAAATGCTAAAACAAGTACACAGAGAGCATGGGAAATTATTACCTTTTGATGTATTCAAAATTTGACTGGTGAGGCTTGAGCACTGATCCTTTGACTAAGTAGTTTCTGGTGATTCTTATGTAACAGATTAATTTCCCTTTGATCCAGTCTTCACAAAGATAAAGTCTGCAATGGCATCTGCATTTAAATTTCTCCCACCTAGAGCAACATAATGAAAGCTCTAATCTTGAGGCAGAAAAATTCTTCATTCCCCAAATGTTCTTTTACCCTCATCTTTTTATCGCTTCAATGACAAAGATAAAATATACCCACAGAAAAATGTCTGATTTAACTAGATTCTGCCTGTTAACAAGGACTTATATAGTCCTTTTTCTTTTTAAGGTGTCCTGAGTTCTATTAGGCTTTGATGTGATTTTGGGAATCCAGATTACCTAAGAAATTGAGTGCCTGTGTAGGGGATAATCAGGGAGCACTTGGTTCCTGTTGTAGTTTCATCACAGTGAATGCATTTAGCAGTCATTGTTCCTAGTTAAAATCTACTCTGTTAAGATGAAAAAATATCTTTAAGCCAGCTGTCCTTTGGGTATTCTGTGAATTAAATCCAGTAAATGCAAAACTTCTGTGTGTCTGCATATGCAAGAGTCTACATCAGGAAGAAAGAAGCCATGAGCATGTATTGGTACTGTGTGTGTTTTATGAGATTGTCACTTCAGCATTTTTCTCATTAGAAATCTGTCTGCAAATCATCCTTAAACAAGAACCATCCTTAAACAAGAACCAACAGGTACTTTCATTGTAGACACAGATTTAGAAGGAGTTTAGCTACTCTAATTATTACAGAAATGGGCTGTTTCTTCTGTCTAAACCAATGGAGAAGATCACACCTTTAGCTAATACCCTTTCAAGGCTGATTAACATTAATAATTCTCTGTGAGGAGAAGGATCTGCATGTTTCCTAACTCTGAAACAGCACTTGCCAGGCACCTCCCTTTTGATAATCCATTCTTTCTTTTCATGAGAATACTAAGGATGCACATTTGAGGCAGAGGCAGTGGGCACCAGCACCACGAGGCTCTCCTCTCTTCTTGGAAACAGAAGTCATACCAGGCACAGCTAGCAGGAAAATTATGCAACTGTGTTTGCCTAATCTACTTCGAAAGAGTGAGGTGATAAAATTGTAGTTAATTTGCTCACAAAATAAACCAACTTTTAGTAATTTTTTTTCTTCCTGTTGCTGGTGTTTCCTCCACGAAAAATGATACCAGCTGTGACTGCTCAGTGGACAGCCCTTCTACACCCACACATGACCACCTGGGCTCCCATCCCAAGTGCTTGTCACCAAAGCTGTGGCAACATCACCCTAGCAGTTATAAGAACCAGATATGCAACAAGCAGGAAATAAAAACTGATTTTCAAGCAGCTTACTTTAAAAAACCTTTAAAAGCTTCTACAGAATATAGCCCTTTCACTGTCATGGTAATCCAAGAACACTGATTTTGATTCTACTAACACTGAATATTTCTTCTGCAGCAGCTCTTATGCACTGCACATGATTGCTATGCAATCTCAGGAGTTTCTCCAGCATGATGGGCTCTTCAGTTCTAATCTATATAGATTTCAAAAATCTGCTACTCTCTACAAAAGAGTAGAAAAGGACCTAATTTAATTGTCTATCACACATATTCTGTTTACAAACATGGGCCACTCCGTGGTCATGAGAGGAGTGTGTCTGACACTTTGAAATGTGAGACAACACTATATTTATGCCACATATAGGAAAATAATCAAATGCATCTTTATCAAATGACATTGTACAAGTGTCAGTGTTATATTGTCTGATTAAAAACTGTGGGAGGTAAGTACTGCATGAACAACTAAGACTTTCATCTTTAAAACACTCTAGTATTTGGAACAAGAAAAGTGGGAAGTCACCTATTACACACACTTTTGATTTCGAAGAAAGGAAATATTGTATAGCAGCTCAACTGCCTTGTGCTTTTTCTGACAATCAAAGTCCTTCTGAATATTCAGAAAAAATATTTTGAATAAATTCAGTCACAAGTTATTAAAATAATGACTTATCTCTACATAGAGGTGTCTTTTTTCCACCTAAAGTGACAGTAAATTCTAAGCTAAATTATAACAAAAATGAAGTTTAAACTAAAAATAAAAAGGTTTTAAGAGACTAAATGATTGCGTATAATTTAAATAAGTAAGTTTACAAAAATATTTGTTGAACATTATACACTATATGATTTTTGGTGTCATGTCCATTTTCTTCAGACAGGAAAGCATCCTTGCAGCAAGATGGAACATGTATATTGGATGTTAAAGTGTGTGTAAATCTTTATTACTTTGAATGATGTACTGCACCTTCCATGCATCCCAAGTGCTGCAGACAAGACTATATGTGAGATTCTACTTCTGAATTTTTATATTACTAAGAGCACACCCATTTTTTTTTTCTCCCACACCAAGTCCAGCAGCCTGCAAGCCCAGTAAATGAAGCATTTTCATGGCTAACAATAGGATTCCAGGATTAGGATTTGTCAGGCTTCATTTGGCTTGACTTGCCTGTGGCTTTTGGGTAAACTTGTTTAGCTGCGATGGCAATTGTTTAATGACCAGGTGGATGTTACCTAATTATTTTTAGCTTTATCTTAGCTTTGAGCAATTGTGCTGTACAAAGCCCACTGTTTTGTAATTTTGATACTTATCTGTAATTAACAGATAGTAATAATAAGCTGCCTTCCTGTGCAGAGTTAACTCTGACCCTAGACAAAAATGAGCAACAGAGATGTGCAGTTAGATCATTATAAAGGCCCTAAAACTACCAGAAGATGATGAAACAGAAGCCCTCAGCCAGATAAATTTTTCATTGGCCAATTATTGCTCATTAAAGGAAAGCTGCCTTGAGAGCTGAACAAAATCAGTTTTAGGGATATTAAAGAACATACATCCAGCCTATGTAAAATACTGCATGTCAGGCACTTGGCCTCTCTGGAACTGCAGACCAAGAAAGGAAAAGCAAAGTATACAGTTCTGGCAAAAACATAAAATGAGTCCCAATATATCCTAGAGTTAAGTAACTGTCATCTTCAACAGCATATTCCTCCTGGTGAAGCACTCAGGATGATTTATCATAATCTTCATGGACTAGGAGGGAGATCAGCAACGAGCATTTTAAAATACAGAAGGAATATAGGCTGGGTATAGAAAACATCAGTGCATTCCCAAAAATGCTACAGGTGTTAAAAGTGTGTCATCATAATGGGCCTAAAAGTAGCCATTTTAAGAATTAGCAAAGATTTTTAATTAGGTTAACTATGTCTGCATACACACACAGAAACTTTTGATATTTATGGTGTTTCTTTGTTTCTACAGAAATTTTGAAGTCTTTGGTTTGCTACCCTCCACTCTTGATGTTTAGTCTGAAAAGCAACAGCTCAATCAGGATTACTGCATTCTGCCACAGACTGCTGATTTCTTCTGTGTACAACTCACCATGCTCTGAGATTCACATCATGGGTATTGCTGATGTAGTGCCGCACACTAAATGTACTGCAACTCATTTGAATCCGATTGTTTGAGTATCACCAGATATATCATGTGACTTTTAAAATTATTTTTTTAACTCAAAAAGCCCAGAAACCAGGAAATAAATATGTTAAAGAGCCTTTTCGAAAGAAAGAAAATAAAGAAAAAAAATTAATGAAAAAGTCACTCGAGAAGAACCAAAACAAATTCCAGTATTTTGTTTCATATTATCAATTATTCAAAGCAGTAACAAAAAGGGAAAGTCCTCCTCTATGAAGCAAAATGTCAGTAGGTTTTGTGTAACTGTTAAATAGTATACATTGAGGCAATCAAAAATCCACAATAAAATTCCAACAAAGAAATGTTAAGTGTTGTGAGCTCATGAGAGTAAATGTTCACTCTGACTACTAACAGTAGAAAATGTTAAGAAACAGGAGGGGGGGGGGGGAAGGATATATATTCCTATCTTTTAACACAAAATTATAATCAAACTGTTTCTCATCTGGGGAACAGTATCCTGTTAAGGATCTTTACACTTAGAGCATTCCTGAAATCATGAATTGCAAAGAATAATATGAAAATTTATATTCACTTGGAAATAATGGATTTCTGAAGCTGTAAGTTACCCTAGTACCTACTGTACAACAGATCCTTTAATGAGGTAACTTTCTGAATTGTGCTGCTAAACTGGAATCAGCAAACACAAGAATTTATTTAAAAACGTCTCCATAGTTCTTGAATTTTAGAGCAAAGGTGACTATCTAAACTAGGAACAGTAACAAATATCTTTGAGGAAAATTTATTAAGGCAAAGGGAACTCCCAGGATTTGTTTAAACTATATAAAACATGTCTATAATTTCTTTAATAACTGCAGAGAAATTTTGAAAAGTCTTTAAATATGAATTATTTGATACAACATCTGAGCTAAAAGAACCCACTGCCTTAGTTTTTCCCTTTCATTGTTTCTTTTTTATCACAGATCTCTAGATTTAAGCAAGTGGGAAAGCCATGAGGGTGGTGTCTTCTGTCATTACCTTCAAGCCTTATATGCTGTTTATAATGTTCAATCCTGCTGGCAGTGTGATGGATCCCTGACAGATTTCTTGAACAAAATGAGCAAGTCCTTTCACCTGTGCCTGCCATGCAATGTATCTTCACCTTCATGGCCTTCTACAGATCATCCCTCCATCTCCTGCTTCAAAGAAGCCTATTTCTCTATCAGTAAGATAGGAGCATATGGTGTCAGTCTGACAGGTGCTGAGAAGTTCTCTGATATTTAAATGAATTCACCATCAGTAAGAAATAGAGAAACCTGCACCTGATACAGTCTGGAGTTAACAAAATGACAGCAAAGCTGTGAAAGAGAACCAGTTTGTTGCTGCTTTCTTCTGGACTGAATTTATAAAGGCTTGGATCCATTTAGTGCCTCATTTTTTTTTTTAATGATAAAAAACATCCATTTTTCTCCCTCTTGACAAAGATCACAGGAGGCCCAAAACAAAAACAAAAACAAACAAAAAAAAGAAGCTAAAAAAGAAGCTAAAAAAGTATCCTTGAATGCTGGTGAGAGTTTCCTATAAACCCTGTAACATTCCAAGACAGAGAGAAGATAATCCTGTATGTAAAGCAGTGGTTTGAGGGAGCTACCTCAGTAATTTTGATTCCAACAGATTTTGGAAACCCAAGTGAAAGAGGCCCGCAGCAGCTGAAGCAGAACCTGTGTTTGCTGGAAACAGAGAGCCCAGCAGCACCTGAACAATACACTGCCACGCTAGATGTGAATTTTGAACACTCACGCAGGAGAAAGGTACAGAAAGTTGATAAGGTCATTGCTCCATGATTGCTGTAAACTACAAGAGGCTGAATAGCACTGATGCAAGACACAAAGGTTACAAACAGCTGGCCCGAGGCTAAAAATGAAACAGTAATGGCTCAAAGGATAAGCCGGTGCAGGACAGGAGGTTACTACTGTAAATCAAAAGCAAGTCCCTCTAGCAAAGAGAAGGGGAGCACTAATGAAGCAAATGTGAAGGCTTGAGGACTAAGAACAAAATAAAGACTGATTCAGATTTTTATGGCAGACTGATTTACTGGTAGAGTAACATATTTTGCTGAACATATTTCTGTTTAAAACTGATGTAAATAATTCCAGAACCAAGCCCCCAGGGCAAACAGATAACACGTCTTGAAAGAGCTGGTGGCTTACAAAATTTGCAAGTCTTGTCTTGAAAGAGGTGAGCAAAAATAAGAAATTTTCCTATGGGGGATTTTCATAGTTTTTCCAGTAACCTTAAATATCAATAACAGTAAGCTGAACAGCACCAGAGAAATGGTGAAGTTATTAATTCCTTCCAATGCATTAGCCTGATTAAAATGATGACTTAACCATGAGTTCTCCATCCTGGCAGGCTGCTCTTGAAGCAGAGGTCAAAAGGGTTGGACAAGAGAGGTGTAAAGGATGAAGTTGTCTTAATTGGAAGCATCAGTAAGCATTGCCATGTGTGAGGGGAAAAAAACAAACAACNCCCCCCCAAAAAAAAAAAGGAAGCCTATTGAACCTGCTCTGGTCCCAGCCCTACTACTGTGGATTCATGGTTGTATGGCTGCTGGAGCTCTCTGTTTTATTCACATATGAATACCTTTTCCAAGCGGAATTAACTTTTTACAGTCCTTAGGAATAAATGGGACCACAAGCCTGGATGCTGTGGGGCATTAGAATGACCCAATTAGTCCTATATAAAAGGTTTAACAGTTAAGGCTATCCTAAAGAATTTGCTACGTATTTACTCAGAGAAATTAACATGTGTACAAGGGTAGTATAGCCTAAGTAATTAAGGCATCTTTCTCTCCCTTGCAGACACATCATTCCTTGAGTTAGACTCTCTAACCAATGTCCCCAAAAATCAAATAATATGTTTTGATCACTTAAATTTTGAGCATAACGATTTGAAGTAAGATAATAGGATGACTGATCTTCTGCTATAAGTAGGTAAGAGTTTATTGCATGCAACAGAGTTAAAAAGAGGTATTTTACAAGCTTGCCCTGAGAAAAATTGCAATCCTTTCTGTCCTTAGGATCTGTAGACAGGAAAGTGTCACTGATGAGAACAAATACATGATTAAATTTAATGTAAGTATTCTTTTTGGACTTAAATTAAGCTCCCTTCCAAGTCATTGGGTGTTACAATATTCTAAGTAGCCTTAGATTTGTCCCACAAGTAGGATGCTGATTGTAAACACATTAGGCACAAAGTACCTTTATCAGTCACTGTGGAATTCATTGTTTCCTAGAGGCTCTGATATAGCTCATGGCACGACAGATTGACAAGGTCCCCTGCATCAGCTGAACTGTGGAAATTGCATATGATACCTTGGACTGAGGCAAACACAAGGGCCTGAAATTTAGCTCAAACCTCTTTCCATCAAAAGCTGTACCAAGTCATGCAGAAACATCCATAAAATCATCAACAGTTGCTCATTAAATATAACAGACCCTTGTGGAGAAATATCCAAAAGAACAGTTCGTGTCAACTGTACCAGGCTGCTGTATACCAAGATTTTTACAACAGTGAAACAAAACCAAGTTATTTTTGTGCAGTCCATGCTGCATCAGCCAGGCTGTCAAAACCAGAATAAGGGTGCTGTGACCTTTTGCTTCACAGCAGAGAGATGCTACAGGTCTGTAGGTGTTGGCTACTCCAACCACCAGCTCTTAACTAGTTTTCTCAGTTTTGCCTCCTTGTAGCTTCCATTAGAGAGGCCCCAGACAAGGCTCCTCATGGCTCTCACCATTAAGATGTTTTCTAAAGGACCACAGGAGAGCTGACCTCAAACACAGGTAGCCTAACCTACAGGAGTAGGGAGAAGAAGATGCACATCCAGGTATTGAACTCAAGACCTTGCTGCAAACTCTCCCCACAGTTCATCTGGACAGCTGGCATGGTGTCTTTCCTGACTGCAACACAGCTTGAATGCTTTTAGCTTAAACACTTCTAATTTTAATGCAAATTCATGTTGCTGTAGGTGATATCCTCCACCTCTACATAATCAGTATATCAGATAGTTTAGAAAGAAATCCAAAAGTAATTCCTTCCTGCATGGGGAAAATAATGTTCCATCTGTCAAAGATTTCTTCTACTATCCTTTATAGGTGGTTCACACGGACAACTGGGATTTCTTTCCTTATTTTGAATATGTAACATAATATTGGGATTACAGAAAAATGGTCTCAGAACAGAATTACAAGTACCAGAGACATACATAGCATGATATGAAAATGAAATATATTGCTGAAGAAATTTTCCTGTGTCAGCTGTGAGATACTAACCTTGTAAATTCTGAGCCCATTTCAAAACACATAAAGCAGTTCAGGATAAACCAGTAAAGACAGATAAAGCTTCCCAGTTCCCAGAATCCAATATAGTTCCATATATTTATGCTAGGACTCGACCACTGTCTGACCTGCACTACATTATTCATACAAACTTCCTCAGGACACACACTTCCACTGTGGTAGAACATCAACACTGTGACACCTCTCCTCTTTTTTTGCCTTCCTCCCAACATCTGTGTGATCACAGGTTCTCAGCTCACAAAGGTATCCCAGCAATTGGAAAGCAATGAAGCTTCCTGGCTAGGCTATTAGTGTTGTACTACACGGGCTGTGGCATCAAGTTGCAGAACAGGCCAGACTCACAAGCCCCCTCCAGTTGCTTTCCACTGCTTTGGTAATGGAAAGCAGCCGTAAACCCACTTCAGCTGAACATTTCAGCTGGGTCTGTGGTTATTTTTGCGCCGTCTGAGAAGCACAAAGCAGCTGGAGCCCACTAACAAATCTGGATTTCTATTTATGTATTCTGGTAGTGAGGGATTAATTTTCAGACCATATGCAATTGCTTACTGTTGGGAAAGGTTTTTGTACTTTTCACATAGATATTATGCAATATAACATTTTAAGAGGGTGTATTAGTACAAGCTGCGAGTGATTCAAATCAGACACACGCAGTGTTATAAAGTCAAACACTTTCCTTTTCTAATTTAAAATTGTTTTCTCATAGAATGAATAATATTTTACCCTTGAAGGGTTTTCTTTCTCTCATTTGTGGAAAGACCAGATGGGTCTCACAGGTCATGCACAGTTATGAGAGAAACAACAACAACAAAAAATCCTTTTTCAGAGGTGAGATCTTACATTCTTTACTGGAAAACAAATTATTTGCTTGGATGAAAAGCCTTTGTATTCCAGTGTAATTGCCAGTATCTGTGGGGTGTCCTGGAAAATGAGATGCTTTGTATCAAAGAGTTGTAACTTATCCCTGTGCATAAAATCTAAATAAATAAATTGGAGCAGACCTTAAGGTGTCGTGCAGGGAAGAGATACAAGGAATGCAGCTGTGAAATCAGTGGAAAACCTCGAGTGGTAACAAGTGGGCAAGCTAAAATTTTTTCACAGTGGGACTGGAGTCATCTGGCTATGTGGGTTTGTTGGTGGTGTGAAGGAAGATGGAGGGAGTGCTTTTCTCTGGACACTGTGTTTTGTAAAGAATCTTAAACCACCTGCTGTTGCAGTAAAAATTGCTGCTACTGGGAGAGTCAATCAAGGATGGATTATTTTTCTCAGCCTACAGAGACTATTTTTCTTGATTAGTGTTCTAAAATTAAAAATCTGACAAGTTTTTTTTTTTACATATATCAGAAGAGATTATGAGTGAAAGAATTGCAATCTCATCAAGAACATCCAAAATGAAACATTTGATGAAGGGATAAACACCTTCCCTCCTCCAAGTCTGAAAAAAACATGGTGAAAATATGACAAAAACGTTCATTTAGAAAAAGATAGGGCTGATGTGGATATTCTTTCAGGAACATTAACAAAGCTCAGTAAAAGTTTTGGCTGTGAGAACTAGCTAATGATTCCTTTTAGCAGAATGTTTAAAGCACGTGATCAATCAAACTACCTAATTCATGGAGACTACAGAAAAATATGTCCTTTTCAATGGGCTTCTGCTGTCACTGGCCTGTGCAAAAAGTAGTTTTTTTGGAGAATGAAGGTGCATAAGAACACTGTCAGCAGCACAAGACATGGGAATAGCTGCTGGTGTTACAAGATTTATTTCCTCAGCCCTGACACAGACCTGTGTGACACAGACTTCTGCAGATCAGAGAGACCAGGGCAGCAGAAATCTGATGTTCAGGATCACACTGCACAAGCTCTACATTGGAATTACATGAATGGTGCCACAGAGGCATCTCCTTCAGCCTCACCACTACAAACAAAACCTCTTGGCTCACACCTAAGTGCCTGCATTCCAGATAAATGCATTAATCACAGGGATATCACACATGGTGAGATTCTCAGAGATGTGTCACGAGAAAATGTAAAAGGGAAGTGTAAGAGAGCAAATTGCTTCCTAAAAAAAGGATTAGTCAATCCAATGAGACATGAGGAAAGACACAGGCAGGCTGAGCTTCAAGATTAGGACCTATAGCAATGATAATGAAAAGTGTAATGTGACAGATATTGGACAGATGAACAAGAAGGCAGAAATTACCTTTTGAAAGTAGAAAAAGAAGGAAATCTCACAAGAATTTTGACAAAGCTGGGAAGGCAGGAAAGGAGATGATTTAACTTCAAGTATGTGTATAGAGCATATGATTCTTCAGGGATTCAAAAGTTTGTGGTGTTCAGCAGGGACTTTGTCTTTTCTTTCTACTTTCATGGAGTTTCCAGTGATTAGTGCATGTGAAGCATGGCTAGTGATGCCAAGCATGAATCCTGCATTCTGGGAAGCTTATTTAAATTCACTATTATTCCTACCAGAGCGAGAAAACTTCAGTTTCTGAGCTAAGAGTACAAACTAATATTTGGTAAAAATGTTCTTACAAACTTCATATCTGCTTTCAAATACCACTGCTTACAAATACCACTCAATACCACTGTACATGTTTCAAAATAGTCTGGATATTCATGTGACTGCTACTAAATCTCTTTTTTTTAACAAAAGTGAAATTCACCTTCCCTAAAAAGTCTGCTCAAGTACCTTTTATTGTTTTAAATTTACAAAAAATAATTCCTAATTTGGATATAAAAAAAATTGTCTTGATCTTGACTGACAGATTACACCAGTTAGGTATTCAAAATACTCAATAGGACTGCATAAGCCAACATGCCATGATTAATGTAGTGAAGGTTTGTATTCAAGAGACAATGGTGTACCAGTTCCTTTACAGCATATTGAAGAGATGACTTTTAATATTTTTAAAACACAAACTATGTTACTTGCTGAATTTGAGAGACTACAGGATGGGGTAAAGATGACTTTAATAATTTCCTCCAATGTGCATTTTGTCCCTCTAGTTCTCTCAAAATGCCACAGCTGTAATATACCTTGGTTGCTGCAGTAACAATTGCATAAAACTTTTCACTTAGATTTTACTCAACGTTTTCCAGAAGAAACTAGCTGTCTGTGCATTAGATCCAAAGCCCATTGATGTCAGAAAGTCTTCTGTGAGTTTTGCCTCGGGACATAAGTGCATGGAAAAGCTCATGACAGTATCTGTCAAGAGTAATCTGAAAGAAAGATTAATATTTTGTAGGCTGGCAGCAAGGACCAAGAACCAGGAGTTTGACCTCCTGCTATTGAACCTTACTCAGACACGCCTCTGTGAAACCCGTAACCTTGTGGTTAAAATTATACCACATCTCATGGAAGCTTTCCACTCTCTTGTAAAGTTTGCACAATATAAAGAAAGAGTGCACGACCTCACTTGAAAAATTATTCCGAGTGTTAAGTGCCCTTGTTGCTAATTGCTTTAAAAAAAAAAAAAGCACAAATTGTACCTCTTTTTACATTTCAGTTTGTCTAGCTTCAGCAATGGGAATTACTCTGGCAGAAAAAAAGGGTTTACTAAAGAGTCCTTTACTGTCAAAAACATTGCTCCTGTGTAGGTACTTGAAGAAGATGATCAAATTACCTTTTAGTTGTCTCTACAATAAGTTCAATGGATTGCAGCAGAAAGAGGATGTCCTTGTTACAAGAGGCAGAATGAAAGCATTTTGCACAAATAATTTGTACCAGAACAGCTGGAAGGCTTATCAGCTTCCCCTTATCTCTCAAAATAGCACACAAGCTCCTCTGAACCCAGCCAGGACCACTTGCAGTCACACAAAAGGAAATCCTAACAGCAGTTGTGGTCATTTTGTTTAAGTTAAATGGCTGTGTACTACAAGGATTAAAACCACAGAAACCAAAGGTAATGAGGGTCTTACACTGTGACTGCATTCAAGATGGAAAATGCTGAAAAAAGAATATTCATGCACATAGATCTATGTGTAAATGTTTATGCACATCTGTATAAATGTGCACAAACATGGATGTGCATAAATATCCATAGATATAAAAAGGTGCTTCCATCACTAGGATCAAAAACAAAGCAGGTACTAAAAAAATCCTGTGTCGACATGCCAACACTAAAGAGATTTTCAACAAATGAAAGCAAGAGTGTTTCCAATATAATATCCTGTGTCATAAATATCTTCCTAGGTTCTATAATGGTATTAATGCCCATTGAAGTGTCAATTGCAACACAATGTGTCACAGTGTTCGCCATTGTATGAGCAGATTATTTTTTTTTAAAGAAACACTTTTAGAACCATTGCAACACTTAGGACACTTTTGTCTCCTGACATTAAAACTCTGCTTAAAGTAATGCATGCAATTGCATGACAAAGAATAATAATATTTTGGAACTAAAAACATGATTATTAGCTCCTTCACGACAAAGTGAATTTTAATAAGAGACAAATATTCACTCTCATTTTACCAGTCCAACAGTACTTTCAACACATTTGCATTCCAAGAATAAGCAGAGTAGAATAATCTAGCTATTAAGCATTATTTTTATTTTGGTGCTATGGAAAAAAAAAATCTAATTGTCTTTTTAAAAGCAATGATGGGAGCAGCTATGGTGAGAACAGTTTACACAATTTTTATGTCTCATTTATGTTAATACAAATATACCATAATAAACACTTAGAACCCAAATGCTTCTAATCCAAGCCTGTTTGAACATTCTATTAATAATACAAGAAAAAGAAGATCTACATTTTGAAAGAAAACCAGCCATTTAATCATGAAGCAGCTAAACAGGATGTATTGAAGTAATTTACCTGATTATGAAGGTACTGCAGAGTATTAATTATTAGCTAACTTATGTAAGATGAATTAAAGTTTATTACATAACCATTCTTTTCAGACTGTTTCATAAATTTTGATAAATTAAATTGAATTTACCACTCTAACATGGTCTGCTTGGGGAGTCTTTTCTGTTTGTTTGGGGGTGGGTTGTGTGGTGTGTGGTCATTTTTATTTTGTGTCAAGTAAACAAGACAGAATATTACACAAGTTTGCCAGAGTACTGCCCCATTAGGCTTTTCCCTTTCTGATAAATAGAAAAACTCTAAAAGGAAGAGTACATCATATATTTTAATGGGCACTGTGCACTAAGAATCCATCCTAATCAATTATACAAGGTACTTTTAAAATCAACTAGAAAAAAACATGTAGGTTTGCTGTAGCAGCAATGTAACTAATTTTTTTGCCATTTAAGGCTTGCTGGATTTTTCCTGTTATTTGACTGTAAATTTGAATTCCCAGATTAACTGAAATGCCATTTCCATATAAGCAATCAAACTGTTGAATCTACAGGCAACAACAAATTTAGTCAATGGTTTTAAATAAATATTTTGGAGGTAATTTTAAAATAGTCTGAATACTACTTTACTATTTTTATGTTTTAGACATGAAGTGACTGAGTAACTTCAATCTTTTGCTTTACTAGACCATTCCAATACTTGAATACTTGAGCTGTAATAACACAAGACATTGCAAATATAAATAATATTTCAGAATGAGTATGCTGTGGAAGTGCTTTTAGAACACTGCAGCATCATGAACTTGCAATTCATTAATCCAGGCAAGGAAAATAGTATGAATTCAAAATCACAGTTGAAATATTTTCTCTAAGAATAGATGTGGTATACAATTTTTTTTTTTAAAGGAGAACATCTTGTTTGAGAAAGGCAAGAGCTCACCTCAGCATTCAGGTCAGAGAGGATTGCTTTTATTATTTATTATTTCCCTCCTTTCCCATCACCTCTTGTTACAAATGAGAGTTTTCGGCACCTCCATTATAGAAACATGAAATCATCCAGGTTTTACAGTCTGAATATAATCCTAATATATGGCAAGATCACTATCATCTTAGCTCACAGTTTGCACAGGGTGAAATACATCTCTGGGCAAAAATCCCAGGGACAGCTAAATCATCAGGTAACTCCTATCTAAAACCACTCTGTGAGCATAATTACACATTTAAATCATATCAGCTTTGTGCAGATACGATGCACAGGGGCTGCTCAAGAGATGCACCACACAGTTGTGCCACTCTCATCAGCTTCCATGTCCCATGGCTTGTTTTCAGCATCATCACTAAGCTTGGCCCAAGGCAAGATGAGCAAATTGTGAGTTTTTGGTCCTCCTTTGCACTGATTCAAGACACGTTTTGGGAGCAAACACGACAAATTTGGCTAAAGACCTGAACACAAGGAATGCAGACTGTGAGGAGAACTGGCAGATTGTCTATCAGCTGTTTGGAAAACAGTCTCCCTTCCTCCTGGTATTTGTGTTACCTTCGTCTAACAACTTCCCCAACAACTCCCTCGCTCTTTACAGAAGTGTGAACCTGGGAGAAAAAATACCTCTGTATTTCTGTAAGTTGTGTTTCTGCACAGAGTTTACTTGAACACATCCCCAAATTCTCCTGCTTTTTGGATATTGCTTCTCAGACTACTTTTTGACATGAAAACTCGGAGAGCCAACAAAACTTCTTTACTACACTAAATTTCAATACATAGTCTGCATTAAGTTTGCATTTTAAGAAACATGTGAGGTCTGTGAGGTGTCACTGATCAGAATTTCCTTGCACCACCAAATATTATTACGTGCTGGGGGGATGCATTCTCACAAAAAAAGCACACCCATATGCTCAAAGGAATTATTTAGGAAAAAATCTGCATTGACTCTAATAACTTCTTAAGATGTGGTTTGTATGTCTGCCAGAGCTACTTTGTCACACAGCACAAAAAGGTTATCAGAGAGAAAAGCATTAAAATCCTGAACATTTTTCTAGAGCAGCATTTTGAACTCTCGACAGATGTCACTAATGTACCTGATTTACAATACATGCACTTCTACATTTTGTCATTTATATTGACTTTCCATTTGACACTCTCTAATGGATAATCAAGGTCAACTAAAGCATAATCAATTAGTCTGCATTAATTGGTGGCCAGAACTACATTTTTCTTGTGATTTCCAACATATGCATGTGCTGTACATCTTTCTGCTTTCCCCAGGGTTCCCCTCAAGCATGTTGCTTCCAGAGTAATTATAATGAGTTAGAATGTCTTTGTTCAATGATATTCCTGCAAATTATTCTCCAGGAGAACCACACAGAAGGCAAGTTTTGCCTTCAAATATTTCATGCCTCTATCAAAAATATCATTTTCCCTTTTACTGACACATTGACAGTAATGCTATAAAAGAGACCTTGACGATCAGAGTGGCAGGTAAGAAGGCAGACTGAAAATTTCCACCTCAGAAAATGCACCTAAAGAGGGAAAAAAAAATAATCAGAAGTGCTTCTCCCTTCTGTGAAAAAGTGTGCAGAAAGGAAAAACCTGTTCACATTGCACCTCTTTTGCTCTTCTATGCAGCGTTTTCCTCTCTTCTTTTCCCTATCTACCCAGATTACTCTACTCCTAACTACCTTGTCCCCAGCATTCCTTTTTATTTTGGAAACACATTGAATTTCTCTTTGAGTTTTATGAGAATCACAACTAAACTTCATTTGATCCTGAGAAAACAAATTCCTAATTTGAAGTCTTGAATGCCTCCTAGCCCTAATTTTGAGTCTTCTGAAAACATGAGAGAAAACCATGCAAACATCTGACATGCAGCTGCCTTATTTTTCTCTCAACAGACAGATTGGGATGCTTGCCTTGCTGGCAGTGATGACATTTGGGTTTTGCCTTTTCTTCTATGTTCCCTGTATTCTTCACACACCTGTTTGTAACTCTGTCTCCTACTGCATTAGTGGCTAGTTTTCCCAGTAATTTTCCATGGCCTTTCCCTAAGCAGAAAGACAAAACAAATTCCAGCTCTCCAAGCCCTGGGAGGGACAAGGCCCCAGTGTTACCTTAGTTCTTCCTGGGAGCCAAGGCTGAGAGCAGCTCTTCCAGATATATTTCATGGACAAAGTACAACTAGTGCTGAAGGGGACTCCAGGGAAGGGGCTTGACCTGGGGGGGAACTGCATCACCACTTCTCCTCCTAACTGGTGCTTTTTATCAATTATGCTAATTTCCTAAAACCCATAAAATGTACTCAACCCTGGGGGGGCTGGGCTTTTGTGGACATCTTTCCATAATGCTCCTGAAGGCCTTCAGAATAAAGATGCCCTTTTATATCAGCTCCTTGCTAAAATTATCTCTAGTTTCATTTCCAGGTTGGGAAAAAGGCAACAGCAGGTTTGGTGTTCTGGTGATTCCCTCATAACAGTGATGGAACTCTAATTTTGGAAAGGTGATGTCCAGGGAGAGGTTCCTTGTTTGTGAGCAGTCGCTGGACCTGAGGGAATGGCCTGAAGCTGAGTCAGGGGAGGTTTAGGTTGGATATCAGGAATAGATTCTACATCTAGAGGGTGGTTGGGCACAAGAACAGGTTTCTCAGGGAGTGACTGCAGCACCAAGCCTGACAGAGCTCAAGAAGCAGGCACATGGTGTGATTCTTGGAAGGTCCAGAGCTGGACTTCAGTGAGCCTTGTTGGATCCCTCCCACCTTAGGATATTCTCTGACTTTATGATTGTTCCCTGACATCTTGTCCTTTGAGTCCCTGGATGGGTCTCTTATACAGTGGCTTTTGAAGAGAAATGTGAAGTTTACCTACTCTCCACAACAAAGAACCTCTCCCTGGACAACACCTTCCAAAAATTGTGGGGACCAGCCTTGCAATGACATCAGATAGCTTCTGAGTCCCCTTGAAGGCATCACACTGGACTGCAGACTGGGCTCAGAGACTTGGGAAACATGGATGTTGCATTAACAGGGCAACCTACAGCAGTGACATCTCAGCCTTTTTGGCACTGTCATCTGTCATATCTCCTCTGCCCCACTGCCCGGTAAGAGCGGAGGTTCCTCGGTGTTTTTGCTGTCAGTTTCCAGGAATGTCTTAATTTTAATGGTGCTCCCTCTGAACCCAGCAAAGCAGGACTGACTTGTGGAGACAGCCAGTAACAACTTGGGAAAGAGCAGCAGTCACTTTCCTAAAAATCTCACTTTACAAGGGCAGGAGCAGCACGCTAACTTGAGACCTCGCAAAGAAAAACAGGCAGCTAATGGCCTCTGAAAGCTTGTCACTCAGAGGTAGCCTAAAACTCCAGTTTAAGGGCTTCACACAAGTACAACAACTATTTAGGTTGCTGCCATGGAAACTTACACTGCCAAGAGACTCATGGCAAGTATCATGAAGCTAATGAAAATTTTCCACAAAAGAAATTTGATAATTTCATGACCTGGGTCAGCGCATTTTGGATTTTATCACCCAAGGCAGAAGTTTCAGGAATATCCAGAGCAGATCCCCTTTCAATATGGCTTCTGACACTGTGCTTGAGCATGCTGGGGGAGCCAGTGCAGTGACATCTGTCACAACAATTCTCTCTGCAGGTTAATCCCTTGGCTGCCACTGCTGTGTCTTCCATGCTGTACTGAAATGGGCTCACATATGAAAGTGTCTAAAGCCAGCATGTTTAGATACAGAAGACATCAGGAGAAAGGCAATATAAAAGTTACTTGGTTTGAGGTGTGGTTTGTGTCCTGCTTGCTGTGTGTCCCACTGGCAGAGCACTCCTAGGCCAGCAGCACCCTGCAGGGCAGAGCATGGCAGAGTCTCTGCAAGTCTTGACCCACTCATCCTTTGTCCTTTTGGACATGTTGCTTCTTACCTATTTCAAAGTTATACCTTCTAATGAAAGAGTGAGGAAGTCAATTAGAATTTATTTAGCCCCCTGAACTATACACATGAACAGCCTAAAATGCCAGGCTTTACTCAACATGCAGTCCCATCGGAGACATCCATCACCTTAACAACTCAGAATTAAGAGCAGGTGTCCTATTCACAGAAAGATAACGTACAAACTCACAGGACATCTGCAAACCTCACAAAGGAGGAGGAGAGGCTATGGGAATGATCTTTACATATTGAGGAAAAGAAGGATTTTAATTATTTAGCTTGATTTTGTTACTATAGCAACAACAACTGTTCCAGGTTTTCTGTTACTGTTGAGCCTCCCATTCTGACATCCAGTATTGCCATGGATTGACCTTGGCTGGATATCAGTAGCCCATCAAGCTGTTCTATCACTCCCCTCCTCAGCAGGAGGCAGCAGGGGGTGGGATAAGATGAAAATGAAAAGCTTGTGGGTCAAAATAGCGACAGCTTAATAAAGCAAAAGCAAGGCCACACAGAGAAGCAAAGGAAAATAAAGTATTTTCCCACTACTTCCTATCAGCAGGTGATGTTCCAGCCACATCCCAGGCTTCTATACACATACTGGCTGCTCCAGAAGGCAAACATCTTAAGATCCAGTGTCCCTCCCCACTGCATTTCTCTTAGCTTTGACTGCTGAGCTGATGCCATATGGAATATACGGAATATCCTTTGGTCAGTCTGGATTAGGTCTGGATTAGCTGCCCTGGCTAGGTCCCCTCCTGTCGGAGTTATCTCTTCTGAGATTAACCCCGGCAGTGTAAATCTTTCTTCTCACCTGCCCATGCTTGAAAGAAGGAATCGGAGAACGTCTGGGTTGCTGACTTCAGAGGTTTATTTTACAAATCTTATCTCTCAGTTCTTTCTGTCCAGCATGAAGTTCACAAGCAGCTGGAAAAATGGTTTCTCCCCCTGCCCACACAGTGGCTAGGCTTTTATAATCTATATTATGCTAATATTGTTTTTCTCTAAACACCAGTAACTAAAACCCATGTCATGCAGTGAAATTTTACCTTTACCAATCCTAAAAACCCACAGCCCTTTGCAAAGAAGGAAGAGGAAGAGAAGGACAGGAAAATGTGACTTCATCACATTGATCTGCCTCCATATTTGCCCAATATTAAGAATACAGAGAAATCTAAAATTAATATCTACACACCCAGTGATATAATAAAATCACACAAATCAAACCCTTGTGACCTCCAAATCCTCAGACAACCCTGACAGTGCTTTTTCCATGAGCTGAGACCAAAAACCATCACTGTTTCTGGCACAGGCCAGGGAGGACTTACCCCCCTGTCCAGGCTCCTGCCCATCAGGAGAACCAGAGAGATACTCTGGTCTGCCACACCCTCCCAAGATGCTGCCCCCTCCCAGCCTAGCTGTGAAGGGGGGAAGGTGAGGAGAGGGTGATAATGCTGTACCAGTGCTGCTCAGCAGTAGCCACAACACTGGTGTGTCACCAACACTTCCCTCTCTAAATACCAATAAAAAAGCACAGCACTGTGAGTGCTGCTGTGGAGACAATTAAATGAGCACTGCTGTGGAGAAGATTAAGTCCATCTCAGCCAGATCTAATACAAATGTAGAAGCACAATGCCTGTGCCCACACCTTTAAGGCCAAATAAGAGAAGGCAGGCAGTAGATTGGTCTTTCCAGGTAATACTAAAAGCCACAAGCAAATTCAGCTGAAGGATAGAGACAGAGGCACTACCAAAAGGAGAAAAGAAATACAGAAATACATCTGTGGCTGATGGAAGACTGACATGTCTGACAAAGCGTTATGTGTGTTATAATACAACATGAAAACCAGAATGACAGCCCAGTCATGCTCTTAGAGCAACTCTGCCAACAGTGGCTTTCCTCTTCCATAAGCCTTTTATGGGCCCTTTATTTCCCATGGGACACTGTAGGAACAGGTACTTCACAGTGCTGCCCTCCTTCCCTTTGCACCAGCTTGCTGCCCCACTGTAAAAAGCTGATAAAGGCTTGTCATAGGTTTGCCCTGGCAATGGTGCCAGTGCACCTATGAATATGTATTTGGTGAAATCTGCTGTGGGATGTGATTGAGAACAGAGCAGAGCAGGCTCAGACTTTAGAAACAAAAACCAAAATTTATTAAACTACAACTACAAATTAATAGAAATGAAAACCTTCTTGAGCATTTTCTTCTCTTCCCCAGTGTCCAAACCTTCCACACTTACAAACTTATTCTATTCACATTCCCCTCTGTTTCCACTGAAAAAAAACTAATCTTCAATTTAGCAAGGGAGAGAGGAGTCTTTCTCCTGCACCACAGACTTCTCCACGGAAATGCACAGGAAGGGAAATCCACCTTCCCATTGCCTCCCCTGTTACCCATAACAACCCAAAAGGAAGTCTATCGGGTAACGTTCTTCTCTCTGCCCATATCTGATG